>BQNB010025156.1:9328-47989 GCA_026074375.1 Tanacetum coccineum
TGAGTTCGTATGATCTTTATTCCAAGGATCACATAAGCCAAACCCATATCTTTCATGTCAAACTTTGATTTCAACATGTCTTTAGTAGATTTGATCATCTTGTCGTTACTGCCAATGATAAGCATATCATCAACTTATAAACGCAAGATTACATATCCACTACTTGTGTCTTTTACATAAGCACACTTGTCGCATTCATTAATTTTGAATCCACTCTCTAACATGGTGTGGTCAAACTTTTGATGCCATTGTTTGGGATCTTGCTTTAAGCCATATAATGACTTAACAAGTCTACAAACTTTGCTCTCTTGTCCAGGAACTATGAAACCCTCAAGTTGGTTCATATATTTTTATTCTTCTAAATCTCCATTTAGAAATGCCGTTTTCACATCCATTTGGTGAACTTCTAAATTTCTTAATGTGGCAATAGCAAGTACCATTCTAATCGAGGTTATTCGCGTAACAGGCGAATGAGTATCAAAGTAATCTAGACCTTCACGTTGTCTATATCCTTTGATTACCAATCTTACTTTGTACTTATCAATGGTGCCATCGACTTTCATCTTCTTTTTAAAGATCCATTTATAGCCTAGTGGTTTACAACCAGGAGGTAAATCCACGAGCTCCCACGTATGATTTTGTAAAATAGAATCTATTTCACTTTTAATAGCTTCTTTCCATTGATGCCCTTCCGAGGAAGTTACCGCTTCTCGGTAAGACGTGGGTACATTTTCTACCATAAAAGAAACAAAATCGGGTCCAAACGATTTCTCGGTTCTTGCCCTTTTGCTTCTTCGCGGTTCAACCTCTTCTTCCTCGAGTTGATCTTGTCTCTCATCATGGAGATCATTATCATCTCATTGTCTCTTATCTTGGACAACTTCATCATCTAATCTAGATGAGCTTCCAGTTTCCTTCGTTAAACAAGGAAATATATTTTCAAAGAAGGAAGCATTCCTTGATTCCATTACTTCATTCTTTTGTATATCTGGATTTTTCGAGTCATGTACAATGAAACGATAAGCATTGTCATTCTTAGCATATCCAATGACTATACAATCCAAAGATTTAGGTCCAATCTTTTGGGCCTTAGGTGTCGGCACAGATACCTTGGCTAGACACCCCCAAATTCGTAAGTACGGATATGATGGTTTCTTCTCATCCACAATTCATAAGGGGTCTTTTCTCTTTCCTTATAAGGTATCTTATTTAAAAGATAAGTAGCCGTTAGAATGGCTTCCCCCCACATGTCCTGGCTTAAACCAGAACTTTTCAACATGGCATTAACCATTTCTTTCGAGGTACGGTTCTTCCTTTCAGCAATACCGTTTTGCTGAGGTGAATAGGGAGCAGTGAACTCGTGTCTGATTCCATGTTTCGCACATAAATCAGCGAATGGAGACATGTATTCACCTCCTCTATCACTTCATACAAACTTTATTTACTAACCAAGTTGATTTTCAACTTCGGTTTTGTATAGAACAAACTTTTCTATAGCTTCATCTTTATTTTTCAACAAGTAAATGTAACAATACTTTATATAATCATCAATAAACGTGATAAAGTACTTATTGCCACCTTCTGTAGGTAGTGATTTGAAATCACATATTTATGTGTGTATCATATCAAGTGGTTCGGTTTTTCGATTAACCAATTTGAAAGATGATCTTGTAAGTTTGGCTTCAACACAAGTTTCACACTTATATTTTGAATCAATATGAAAGTTTGGTATGCTATTAAATTTAATCAAACGACGCATCGAATTAAAATTTACATGTCCAAGACGACCATGCCACACATTAGAAGACTCAATCAAGTAAGCAGAAGAATTCATTTTATTGATATCATTCTTAACAACCATTATATTGAGATTAAACATACCATTCACGGCATATCCCCTACCAACATACATTTGATTCTTAGACAAAACAAACTTATCAGACTCAAAGACTAAACGAAAACCAAACTTGTTTAACAGCCAACCGGACACAAGATTCTTGCGAATCTCCGGAACATACAAGACATTAGTCAACTTGAGCTCTTTCTCGGATGTCATCTTCAAAATAACATCTCCTTCACCCTTGATATCAGCAGTTGCAGAGTTGCCCATATACAGCTTCTGTCCATTGTCAACCGCTCTGAAAGAGTGAAACATACTCTTATCAGCACACACATGACGAGTTGCCCCAGTATCAATCCACCAACCACTGTTGTTAGTACCTACCAGGTTAACCTCAGAGATCATGGCACACACGTCAGACACCATCGCAATCATGTCCACATTCTCATCTACCATATTTGCCTGACGTGGATTCACCCGCTTCGGCATCTTGCAATTAGCAGCACGGTGACCTGGTTGGTCACAGTTGTAGCAAGTCCCCTGGAACTTCTGTTTCACAATCCCAGCTTTAGGAGCAAGGTACTCAGACTTCCCTTTGCCCTTCTTGTCATTCTTCTTTTTGTCTTTCTTATTCCCCTTGGAATTAAACCTTGAAGATGACCCAGCATGCTCAACCATATTAGCCTTGGCAGAATCAGGTGTATAAGAGTCTTTCTGAGCCAGCTTGTTGTCCTCTTCAATACGAAGACGAACAACCAAGTCTTCAACACTCATCTCCTTTCGCTTATGCTTCAAGTAGTTTTTAAATTCTACCCAGCTTGGAGGTAACTTTTCAATAATAGCAGCAACTTGAAAAGTTTCACTCAAAGTCATTCCCTCAGCATGAATATCGTGCAGCAAAACTTGCAGATCTTGAACCTGACTGACCACGCTCTTTGAATCAACCATCTTGTAATCCAAAAACCGAGCTACCACGAATTTCTTTGTACCAGCATCTTCTGTCTTGTACTTGCGTTCCAATGACTCCCATAATTCTTTGGCAGTCGTGGTCTTGCAGTACACATTATACAAAGGATCTATCAAACCATTCAGAACATAATTGTGACACAAAAAGTCTGAATGTTTCCATGCTTCCACAGCTTGCACAGCCTGTGCATTAGAGGATTGACCTTCGGCAGGAGGTTCAACCTGAGGTGCAGTTTCTTTCAAGAACCGCGCAAGGCCTAAGGTGGTGAGATAGAAGAACATCTTCTGTTGCCACCTCTTAAAATTCTGACCATTGAATTTTTCTGGTTTCTCAGCATGATTAGCCACTGCGTTGGTAACCGGCGCACCGGTTGTGTTCACAACAGTTGGAGGAGTTTGAGTGTTAGTCATTCTGAAATATTAACACAAACAGTTAAACAAACTGTAATCACTCGGTATCCGCTTGTACCGGATCTGCTTCAAAGAAACTCAGTCTTGGTTTCAATGAATAAAATAGACCAGTTTATATTAAATCAAAGCTTGGTTTAAATACGCAAACTGATTCGAAAATTATTATCGATCTATAAAATGCAAATAAATCTGTTTTGTAAACTGATTTCCAGCGAAACTCTATCTAGGTTTCGACAGAAATAGTTTATAAGAAAACTTGTTAACAATATTATATAAAAATTAAAAGCGTTTTAATTCTGTGTAAACAGAATCTGTTTTAAGACTGTTGGGAAACCTGCATACTTTTAATAGCGTAGATCGAATAATTAACAAGTAAATGAACGTAAAGAAAAACAGATAACATAAGCAGTAAAAGAACGAGGCTCGTGTTGAACACGATTCCCTTAAAACAGATTCGCCGTCTGTTTCCCAGGGTACAACGTCCAAAGCTGTTGTACAGCCGGACCTGACATACTTGCCTGAAATATCACGAAAAACAGAGTACTTCTGATCGACAAGAGTGTTGGAAAACTTGTTAATGGAGATTTTCTCTCTTGTGTGTTTTTCCTTGTTGTATATTGGAATAGTTGAGATTGCCATCTATTTATACACATTCATATGCATATGGTGTAATGGTGCAATCAATGTCAATTAATGCCTTAATAATGATTCATTAATTTTCTGTTATAAACCTTTGAGTCAAATAATAACCGCCAATTAAATTGTCAATTAATGACCCATTAATTTACAGTTATAAACCTTTGAAACAAATAATAACAGCCAATTCAATTGTCAATTAAGGACACATTAATTTGCAGTTACCAAACGAGCTCGTAACTGACATTTAACCATTTTCCTCCATTTCAACTTTCCTTCTTTGAGACTCGATATCTCATTCACACTAACTCTGTTTTGGACATATACTGGCTCGACCTGGCCTTACATTTAATAATTATATTTACTAATAATTATCTATGTCCAAAGTTAGTGAAAACACATTTTCCACTAAAATTTTCCAACAATCCAAGAGTTCCAATCAAAGTTAAAATTACAACGAGTAGAACACCAAGTATACAATAAACGAACTATGTCATCAAATAGAAGCTCCAAACGCGGATGGTTACTCCCAAACAAGACTTGATTACGAAAATTCCAAATAGCCCACCACATGACATAACAAGTGTGATACGCCTGGGCCCGAGCCCATGACCCATTTAACTATTAGGGTTTTACCCTACTTTGTGTTATAAATACTCTTGTATTCTTTTATCAATAAATCAATCAAGTTAAAGATCAAAATCTCTAGTTCTTCTTCTCTATTTTCTTAAGGAGCTCGCACACGCTTGAAGTGGTGCTACTATCTCGATACAACCCTAACAGGGTCGTATCAATCGGTGCTTTCATTGATATTCCTCATTGAGAGGATTACTACTTTAGGGTTCCAATCAAAAAAAGAAAAAAATTAATGTCACACCCCGTAAAATTCATGTCAATATTTTAAACTTTTTCAATAATTATTTTTGACTTTTATACGTTACGTTTGAATCTGGCGGTTTACCGAGAAGTTAACCCGCATAAATCTGAAAATCATCATCGGACGCGTTCCGACTTCGGATTTTGATTAGTTTAGAATTATATGAGTTATTTTATCTTTTCTAAGTATTTCGTAGTTTATTACGATCACTTCTGATACTTATTTTTACGTTTTAACGTTTAATTTATGTTTTTCGCGTTTTTGATCAAACGAGACCCCGAAAACCCGAAATCTTTTCGTGTAAACTTTAGTTATCGTTCATCTTGTGTTGATAAGTCAAAAATTCCGTTCATGTTCTCCCCTCTTATTATTTGGGACGCGTAAAACCAAACCAAAACAACCATAAGCTTGGAAATTAAATCAAATGCATCTTTTTTTGAAAGTCCCATGCATGTGTATGAAAGTGACACATGAGAGTGTCATTCTCATGCACAAGAACTTAAGGAAGACAAGAACATGTGATTATTTCGATTCATGCAACCCTTTTGACTTGAAATTCAAACCAAGACTTATAGCTTGAACCTTGACTAGTTAAATGGTTTGGTCTCTCCCCTCTTTTGCCTAGTTTCGACCGATCCAAAGGTCACACACACTTTGGTGTGTGTTGGTTGCTTACTTGGTCATGTGGTTACTCAAAACCCTAATGCTTGGCCTATAAATACATTCACATATCACAACTTAGGTTATTCATTCATTCATAGCCTTTCAAAAATTTCTCATCTCTCTTCTTTCCCTCTCTTCGCTCACGGCAAACAAACACCCATTTAGGGTTTCTATATCTTTGATTTCTAGCAAGATTCAAGTATATTAGGTTCATTTCTAAGGTCATCTAAGGTAGTTTGAAGTATTGGTTCATTGATTTAAGGGTTTACTCCAAGTCTTCTATCTTCATTTTTGTGTTTTCTTAGACTTGTTCTTCATATTTGTAAGCTTATCTTGAAACTTATACTTTCATTTCCACTTTCATTCTACACATGTTTATGTTCTTGCATAGATATATGATTCCTATGGTGTTTGTGTTTATTTTTGAAAAAGAAATAAAATAATATATTGTCATCTTTTATAAAAATAAAAGTAATATGTTTATGACTTTATGATCTTGGTGAGGTGAGTTGAAAAGTGAGTTGCAACAATAGAAATGAAGGGATTAGGTTAATTTTAGGTATGGTTTGGTTGTGGATTAGTTGTGAATGGAGATTAGGCTAGATTAGGCATTATTGTGAAGTTTGGTGTGATTTTTGAAAGCATTTGTAAAATACATAGTTGCTGATCCGAAATTGTTTTGAGGTTTTGGTCGACTTAGGAATGTTTTTATTAGGCGTAAAAGTACTTTTTGGAGAGCTCGTTTAAAGTAGATAGATTTTCATGTATTGTACACCAAAATCGGACTTAAAACGGCCAAGTTATAGTTAAATGAAACTTAAAATATTTTTCAGAAAAATAATTTACATAAATGCTGATGTGAATAGTAAAATGAGTTTTCGAACGCTTTCGGGATATTTTGAGCTTTTAAAACGCTAGCGAAACATATAGTATCACATATATATCGATTAGTATCATATAGAAACAACGTTAACATATTTTAGGAAAAGCGTTAAGGTTACTAAAAATAGTAAGTTTAGTGAATTTTAGCAAGATAGGCATGGAAGTTAAACGTTTAGGATGATCTAGTGCGTTTAAGGAAATATGGATTAAGCAAATATAGGGGACGGTATTAACGTCCTGAAACTCAAAACTTTCCTAAATTAGAAACTTACTAAAAATGGTAATTTTTGGTTAAACGCCAAAACTTAATAAAAAACTATATAATCTTATTTAGTCACGTTTTGTTAATTAAGTCAAAGCACAAACACTCGTGGATGACTTTTTCTCTTATAACGATTCGTACAAGTTTCGTATACTTTCTGTCTTTTTAAGATGCGTCATTGATTTAGGTCGCAAGTAGGATCTCTTGGCATTATATCTCTTCATTGATATTTATCTCACCATTTGCTAAAGGTGAGTTCATAGCCCCACGCTTTACTATCTTTACTTTACTACTTTGGGGTGAGAAACATTGCTTATTTTTAAACTATGGACACAGTTACTTTACGTTGCCTTTTCCTGATTACGTGTTGCCTAAGTTGCGAATAGACCACTAATGCCCGAACTATCACGAACCGTTAATTTTTTGACCGGAGGACCGGTTGAGTGAGCACGAATGTTGTAAATAGATCTATTGGGACCCTATCCGGGTAAGTAGCGCTTACTAGATTCGGGAAACACGAACAAACGGATATATACCATGTCGGATTTTACTAGGTGATCTTGGTCAGATACCTCTAGAGCAATTAATATCTTGTTTGGCATATAATATGCTGCATCGAATCGAGCCTCGGTTCATGTGCTTAACGCAACATTAAATATATTTTTTATGTGAAGTTGTATCTGTTATAACTGTCACGTGCGTACTGTGAACTTGTGGTCCACCCTTAATACTAAATTCAAACCTGTGAATTCACCAACTTTATGTTGACGTTTTAGCATGTTTTTCTCAGGTGCTTAGCTGTGGATGTCTTTGCTTGCTTTATAGTGTTGCCTTGCATTTCACCGATTTTCAAGAAATATTATCTACCATTTAAACATTGTTGTCAAACTTTAAAACTTTTAATCGCTTCTGCATATTATCTTTGAATCTATGTAAAACTTTAACTATGTTTATTAATGCAACGATGTTGGATTTTTAAACGTACCTTTAGAGGTCGTTCTTTGTATCTTGTATGATGTATATTATGACGTCACGCCCCCGAACACGTGTTTCCGTCCAGGCCCCGCTTGGGGTGTGACAGATTGGTATTCAGAGCCAATGTTATAGAGAACCAGGTAGTATATCTAGGTCTGATCTATAACCAGTATGTGATCCTATGTGTTCTTACCTGCTTACATTTATATCTAATAATAATAGCGTATTACACACACACACGCGCGCGCACACACACATACACACACACACACACACACACACACACACACACACACACACACACACACACACACACATATATATATATATATATATATATATATATATATATATATATATATATATATATATATAAGTGCAAAGTATATATCCTATTGCCACAATTACTTTATACATCATTTTTCCATATCATATTTTGCATCATACTTTATTTCTTGGCATTGCTTGCACTTTGCATGGTTTGATATAAAAGGGATTTATATAAACTCTTGCTTGTGCAAGTTATGGCAGGTCCTATTATTTTTATTTTTTCAGATTCGTCTGAGGAGAATGTGGGTTCTCATGCCCCATGAGTGATTCTCTTTGGCACTATTTCTGCTATTATCCCGGTTATCCCTGAGGTTCCTATTGCACCTGCTGATCCGATAGTTGCTTCGGAGGTGGGAGCAGTTTCTGTTATCTCACCTATCGGAGTGCTCGATTTGGTGGATTATTCATCTTCTTCTGATTTTGATCCATCATATGATTCTTTACCTGTAGCACCAGAGTTACCATTGGTTTCACCTTTCTTATGTACTGATGACTCGGAGGCAGACAGTAAATCCGAGCCTGTTGAGCAGAGACCCGAGAGGCATGAGTCTCTTACACCATCATCTGAGTTTCCACTTGCACCTGTTGTTGCCCTACCCGAGATTCGTTGACGGCCAGCGATTCTTGTCCAACCCGGTGAGGCTATTCTCTTCGGTCAACCTTATCGCACCCACCTCAATGGGCAGCGTAAGTTGTTGACTGCGGGGAAGAGAGTTTGACCTTTTCATGCTCGTAGACTTGCATAGAGACGGGTATCTCATCGTTCTTCGGATCGTCATTCTTTACCAAATTTTACTTCAGTCTCATCTTCTTCTAGTTCATCTTCGGACTCTTCGTCAGATATTTCCTCAGATTCATTATCAGATTCATCATCAGGCCAGTCTCATTTTGGACCATCGACTAGAGTTGCATCACCTAGATTGGTTGAATCCTCGGTTAGGACTACACGATGTAGTGAGGCTTTTATGCATTGGATGTCTGCACCATTGTATACTCTTTACCCACCTACGACATCAGAGTCACCCCCAGATTCATCTTCTGAGAGGTCATTGGATTCATCTTCACCTTTTGCTGGACTATCTCATAAGTGATACAGATCCCTTGCTACTTTGGTACCATCATCTACTCCTGTTTCGAGATCGATAGCCCCTGCTCTTGCTGATCTTTCACCCCGCAAGAGGTTCAAAGATTTATACTCATCTGAGGTTAGTGGAGAGGAGCATATGGAGATGGGTACTGCTGATGCAGAGACTGTTACAGATTTAGGTATTAGTGAGGGAGTTGGAGCTCATACTGAGGATGGTATAGATTTGGATGTTGAGGTTGCTACTAGTGATATTAAGGAAGATGAGGAGGAGTTTGAGGCAGAGTCCAGTGAGAGAGGCACGATGGAGATTGTTGTAGATCCTTTGGCTACTGGTGATATTTCTGAGCCTACTGGAGGAGATACTCCTGATCTTGAGGGTACTCTTTATGATATGTCTCATTATATGTCTGAGGTTCCTCTTGATAGGATTATAGAGTTTGAGACTACTCACAGACAGTTGGAGGCTAGTAGGGAGAGAGTTAGTTTAGCTGATAGGGTTAGGAGTTTAGGACGGGAGAACCTGAGGGTTCGAGCTTTGTAGTGTATCGAGATAGATCGTGTCGACAGTCTTCATCGTTACATGGCACTTTCTCATGAGGAGTTTCGTCAGGTTCGTAGGGATAGTGATGATACTTGGAGGAGACTTAGGAGATTGGAGTCACTTGTTGAGAGACGTTTTAGATTTCGTCGTTAGTTAGGTAGTATCATGGTTAAGTAGTACATTAGACTTATGGCTAGGTCTAGATATTAATAATAAAAATGTAGTAAATCAAGTATCCTTGTTATGGGATTGATTGTAACCAACTATGAAGCTTTTGTTATGATATGAAAAGCTTGTTTTGATTCTCTCGCGTGTTCATCTTTATTGATTATTTTCGTATTCTGTCAAAACATGTTCTATTGTATTTTCCTTTATAAATCTTATTTACTAACTATAGTGGTTATATCGCGTATTGAATCTCACCATATGCTATGTCTTGTGAGGTAGAACAATGACTATTACTTGTTCTGGTATGACCCCGGAGGCAATTGAAGAACTCGTTAATCGACGAGTGGAAGAAGCATTGGCTGTTTATGAGGCAACCCATGCTGCCAATGTTCTTGAGGCTAAAAGCCAAAGCCAAAATGGCAGTGACGGAGATAATAAAAATGGTAGAAATGGAAATAGTGGAAATGAAAATGGTGGAAATGGAAATCCAAAGGAGAATGATAGAGGTGTTAGGCCTGTTGCTCGAGAATGTACTTACCAGGATTTCACGAAGTGTTAACCACTCAACTTCAAAGGAACGAAAAGAGTTTATCGGGTTGATAAGGTGGCTTGAGAAGATGGAAATAGTATTCCACATCAGCAATTGTCTAGAGAAATACCAAGTCAAGTATGCTACTTGCACACTGTTAAACAATGCACTAACTTGGTGGAACTCACATAAGAGGACTATTAGAGTTGATGCTCCATTTACCATGTCATGGAGAGAGCTCGTGAAGCTAATGGCTGAAGTGTACTACCCAAGGACTAAAATTCAAAAGATGGAATCTGAACTGTGGAATTTGACCATGAAGAACAACGATTTGGCTGCTTATACTCAAAGATTCCAATAGCTTACCATGTTGTGCACCAAGATGGTTCCCGAAGGGGAGGATCGAGTTGAGAAGTTTATTGGAGGTCTCCCAGATAATATCCAGGGAAATGTGATTGCTGTAGAACCTATAAGACTACAAGATGCTGTTCGGATTGCTAACAACTTAATGGACCAAAAGTTGAAGGGTTATGCTGTGAAAAATGTTGAGAACAAAAGAAAGTTCGATAACAGCCAGAAGGAAAATCATGGACATCAACCACCATTCAAAAGACATAATGTTGGAGGACAGAATGTAGCAAGAGCCTACACGGCTGGCAACAATGAAAGGAGAGTGTATAATGGACCACTACCTCTCTGCAACAAGTGTAATTTTCATCATGAAGGGTCATGCACTGTGAGATGTGGGAAGTGTAACAAGGTTGGGCATTTAACCCGAGACTGTAAGGCCATAAATTCCACTACTTCTACTTAGAGGGGTTAAGTAGTGAATTAGAGGGTAGTAACTTGTTACGAGTGTGGGAGGCAAGGCCACTATAGGAATGATTGCCCAAAGCTGAAAGATCAAAACCGTGGAAACAAAACTGAAAACAAGAATGGGATTGGTGAAGCAAGAGGAAAAGCATATGTGCTAGGTGAAAGGGATGTTAACCCTGACTCAAGCGTCGTCACGGGTACGTTTCTTCTCAACAACCATTATGCTTCTGTATTATTTGATTCGGGTGCCGATCAAAGTTTTGTGTCGACTACTTTTAGTACCTTACTTGATATAATCCCTGATACTTTAGACGTTAGTTATGCTGTCGAATTAGACGACGGGAGAATTTCTAAAATTAACATTGTACTTAGAGGCTGTGCGTTAGGATTACTAGGTCACCCATTCAATATTGACCTAATGCCAGTAGAAATTGGTAGTTTTGACGTCATCATCGGCATGGATTGGTTAACGAACCATCATGCGGTGATCGTGTGTGATGAAAAGATTGTGCTGATTCCCTATAGAAATGAAGTTTTAATAGTTCAAGGTGATAGAAGTGGCAAAGGAAAGAAGTTGAAGTTGAGCATTATATCGTGCACTAAGACTCAAAAGTATATTAAGAAAGGTTGCCTGATTTTTCTGGCACAAGTTATGACGAAGGAAACTGAAGACAAGTCGGAGGAGAAGCGACTTAAGGATGTGACGACTGTACGGGACTTTTTGGAGGTATTTTCAGAAGATTTACCTGGATTACCAATAACACGACAAGTTGAATTCCAAATCGACTTTGTCTCAGGTGCTGCTCCTGTGGCACAAGCCCCGTATAGATTAGCCGCTTCTGAACTGTAAGAATTGTCTACTCAGCTACAAAAAATTTCTGACAAAGGGTTTATAAGACCGAGTTCCTCACCCTGAGGAGCCCTAGTCTTGTTTGTCAAAAAGAAAGATGGATCTTTTCAGATGTGTATCAATTACCGTGAACTAAACAAGCTGACTGTGAAGAATCGATATCCACTTCTGAGAATCGATAACTTATTTGATCAGTTGCAAGGATCAAGTGTTTACTCAAAAATTGAATTGAGGTCTGGTTATCACCAACTCATAGTTCATGACAAGGACATTCCGAAGACGGCGTTCAAGACTCGCTATGGCCATTATGAGTTCTAAGTCATGCCTTTTAGACTGACAAACGCACCGGCAGTATTCATGGACTTGATAAATCGGGTGTACAAACCTTACTTAGATAAATTCGTGATTGTTTTTATTGATGACATCTTCATCTACTCCAAGAGCAAGGAAGAGCATGCAAAACGTCTTAAGTTAATTTTGGAGTTTTAAGAAGGAAGAATTATACGCCAAGTTTTCAAAGTGTAAATTTTGGCTGTCAAAGGTACAATTCCTTGGTCACGTGATTGATAGTGAAGGCATTCACGTGGATCAAGCTAAGATTAAGTCAATCAAGGATTGGGCATCGCCCAAGACTCTGACATAAATTCATCAATTTCTAGGTCTTGTCGGCTATTACTGATGATTTATCAAAGGTTTCTCAAAAATTGTCAAACCTATGACGAAGTTGACTCAGAAGAATGTGAAGTTTTAATGGACCAAAAAGGAAGAAGTTGCATTTCAATTGTTGAAGCAGAAATTATATAGTGCACCGATCTTGGCTTTACCCGAAGGTAGTGAAAAATTCGTGGTTTACTGCGATGCTTCTTGCAAGGGGTTGGGTGCGATTCTTATGCAAAAGGAGAAAGCCATAGCCTACGCATCATGACAACTCAAGATTCACGAGAAGAATTACACTACACATGACTTAAAACTTGGAGCGGTGGTGTTTGCTCTCAAAATGTGGAGACATTATTTGTACGACACGAAGTGTGTTGTGTTCACTAATCATAAGAGCTTGCAACATATTCTTGATCAGAAAGAGTTAAACATGAGACAACGTAGATGGTTGGAATTGTTGAGTGACTACGACTGTGAAATTTTTATCATCCAAGAAAGGCGAACGTGGTGGTGGATGCCTTGAGTCGAAAGGAACGGAATAAGCCATTACGAGTTCGAGCCTTGGTTTTTACGACTGGTCTGAACCTTCCCGTGCAAATTTTAAACACTCAGGTGTAGGCGAGAAAAGAAGAGAATTATGGAACCAAATATTTAGGTGGTATGATTAAGAATCTGGAGCCTCGTGCTGATGGAACATTATGTTTAAGGTAGAGAAGTTGGATACCCTGTTTTGGTGACTTAAGGACTCTGATTATACACGAGTCGCATAAGTCAAAGTATTCGATCCATCCTGGATCGGACAAGATGTACCAAGACTTGAAGAAACTCTATTGGTGGCCAAATATGAAAGCTGAGATTGCCACCTACGTCAGTAGGTGTATGACTTGTGCAAAAGTTAAGGCCAAATGCCAAAAACTATCTGGTTTGTTGGTTCAACATGTGATCCCAGTATGGAAGTGGGAGAACATTATAATGGATTTCGTTACAAAGTTTCCAAAGACGTCGACGGGTCAAGATGCAATTTGGGTCATTGTTGACCGACTCACCAAGTCTGCTCATTTCTTACCAATGAAGGAAACCGACTCGATGGAAAAGTTGACGAGACAATACTTAAAGGATGTAGTCTCAATACATGGTGTGCCAGTTTCGATTAATTTTGATCTAGATAGTAAGTTTACATCTCATTTCTGGCAATCGTTGAACAAAGCTTTAAGTACTCAATTGGATATGAGTACGACTTATCACCCGCAGACGAATGGTCAAAGTGAGAGAACCATCCAAACCTTGGAGGAGAAGTTGCGTGCTTGTGTGATTGATTTTGGGAAAGGTTGGGATAGACACATACCTTTGGTGGAGTTTTCCTACAACAACAGTTACCATACGAGTATCAAAGCTGCACCGTTTGAAGCAATGTACGGCCGAAAGTGTCGATCGTCTGTCTGTTGGGCTGAGGTTGGAGACGCTCAGCTCACTGACCCTGAGATTATTCATGAAACCACAGAAAAGATCATCCAAATCAAGAAGCATATTCAAGCGGCACATGATAGACAAAAGAGCTACTAAGCTGGAGATAAGGTTATGTTGAAAGTATTTCCATAGAAAGGGGTAATACGTTTTGGCATACGGGGGAAGCTAAATCCTCGTTATATTGGACCTTTCAAAATCCTTGCTAAAGTGGGAACGGTTGCATGTCGAATTGAACTCCTAGAGCAACTAAGTCAGGTTCATAGTACTTTTCACGTTTCCAATCTGAAGAAGTGTTTCTCTGACGAACCCCTAGATATTCCGTTAGATGAAATCCAGATTGATGACAATCTTAATTTCATTGAAGAACCGGTTGAAATTATGGATCGAGAAGTTAAACGACTAAAGCAAATCTGCATCCTAATTGTGAAATTCCATTGGAACTCAAGACAAGGGCCTGAGTTTACTTGGGAGCGCGAAGAACAAATAAAGAAAAATTATCCTCATCTTTTTGCTAACCCTAAACCTGCGTCTAAAGATACGTCTTAAGCTTTGAGGATAAAGATCTTTTAACGGGAGAAGGATGTCACACCCCATAAATTTGAGGTCAATATTTTAAACTTTTCCGGTCATTATTTTTGCCTTTTAGACGTGACGTTTGAATCTGGCGGTTTACCGAGAAGTTAACCCACGTAAATCTGAAAAACGTCACCGGACATGTTCAGACTTTGGATTTTGATCAGTTTAGATAGTATAAGTGTTATTTTATATTTTCTAAGTGTTTTGTAGTTTACGATCACTTTTGATACTTATTTTTACGTTTTAACGTTTAATTTACGTTTTTTGCGTTTTTGATCAAACAGAACCCCGAAAACCCAAAATCTTTTCGTGTAAACTTTAGTTATCATTCATCTCGTGTTGATAAGTTAAAATTTTCGTTCATGTCCCCCCTCTTATTATTTGGGATGCCTAAACCCAAACCAAAACAACCATAAGCTTGGAAATTAAATCAAAGGCATCTTTTTTTGAAAGTCCCATGCATATGTATGAAAGTGACACATAAGAGTGTCATTCTCATGCACAAGAACTTAAGGAAGACAAGAACATGTGATTATTTAGACTCATGCAACCCTTTTGACTTGAAATTCAAACCAAGACTTATAACTTAAACCTTGACGAGTTAAATGGTTTGGTCTCTCCCCTCTTTTGCCTAGTTTCGGCCGAACCCAAGGACACACACACTTTGGTGTGTGTTGGTTGCTTACTTGGTTATGTGGTTACTCAAAACCCTAATGCTTGGCTTATAAATACATACACATATCACAATTTAGGTTTTCCATTCATTCATAGCCTCTCAAAAATTTCTCATCTCTCTTCCTTCCCTCTTTTAGCTCATGGCAAACAAACACCCATTTAGGATTTCTATATCTTTGATTAGCAAGATCCAAGTATACTAAGTTCATTTCTAAGGTCATCTAAGGTGGTTTGAAGTATTGGTTCATTGATTTAAGGGTTTACTTCAAGATCTACAAATTATGGTTTGGTTATTATTTGGGGTTTTCAAGATCCATGTCTTCTATCTTCATTCTTGTATTTTCTTAAGCTTGTTCTTAATATTTGTAAGCTTATCTTGAAACTTATACTTTTATTTCTACTTTCATTCTACATATGTTTATGTTCTTGCATAGATCTATGATTCCTATTGTGTTTGTGTTGATTTTTCAAAAAGAAATGAAATATTATCTTGTCATCTTTTATAAAAATAGAAGTAATATATTTATGACTTTATAATCTTGGTGAGGTGAGTTGAAAAGTGAGTTGCAACAATAAAAATGAAAGAATTATGTTAGTTTTAGGTGTGGTTTGGTTGTGGATTAGTTATGAATGGAGATTAGACTAGATTAAGCACTATTGTGAAGTTTGGTGTGATTTTTGAAAGCTTTTGTGAAATACATAGTTGTTGATCCGAAATTGTTTTGAGGTTTTGGTCGAATTAGGAATGTTTTCATTAGGCGTAAAAGTAGTTTTTATAGAGCTCGTTTAGAGTAGATAGATTTTCATGTATTGTACACCAAAATGGGACTTAAAACGGCCAAGTTATAGCCAAATGAAACTTGAAATATTTTTCGACAAAATAATTTACATAGGTGCTGATGTGAATAGTAAAATGAGTTTTCAGACGCTTTCGGGATATTTTGAGCTTTTAAAATGATAGCGAAACATATAGTATCACATATATATCGATTAGTATCATATAGAAACTACGTTAACATATTTTAGGAAAAGCGTTAAGGTTACTAATTATAGTAAGTTTGGTGAATTTTAGCAAGATAGGCATGGAAGTTAAACGTTTAGGATGATCTAGTGCATTTAAGGAAATATAGATTAAGCAAATATAGGGTACGGTATTAACATCCCGAAACTAAAAACTTTCCTAAAATAGAAACTTACTAAAAATGGTAATTTTTGGTTAAACGTCAAAACTTAACGAAAAACTCTATAATCTTATTTAGTCACATTTTGTTAATTAAGTCAAAGCACAAACACTCATGGATGACTTTTTCTCTTATAACGATCTGTACAAGTTTCGTATACTTTCCGTCTTTCTAATGCGTCATTGATTTAGGTCGCAAGTAGGACCTATTGGCATTATATCTCTTCATTGATATTTATCTCACCATTTGCTAAAGGTGAATTCATAGCCCCACGTTTTACTATCATTACTTTACTACTTTGGGGTGATAAACATTGCTTGTTTTTAAACTATGGACACAGTTACTTTACGTTGCCTTTTCCTGATTACGTGTTGCCTAAGTTGCGAATAGACCACTAATGCCCGAACTATCATGAACCGTTAGTTTCTTGACCAGAGGACTAGTTGAGTGAGCGCGAATGTTGTAAATAAATCTATTGAGACTAATTATCCCTATCCAGGTAAGTAGCGCTTACTAGATTCAGGAAACACGAACAAACGGATATATACCATGTCGGATTTCACTATGTGATCTTGGTCAGATACCTCTAGGGCAATTAATATCTTGTTTGGCATATAATATGCTGCATCGAATTGACCCTCGGTGTCATGAGCTTAGCGCAACAGTAAATATTTTTTTATGTGAAGTTGTATCTGTTATAACTGTCACGTGCATACTGTGAACTTGTGGTCCACCCTTAATACTAAATTCAAACCTATGAATTCACCAACTTTATGTTGACGTTTTAGCATATTTTTCTCAGGTGCTTAGTTGTGGATGTCTTGGCTTGCTTTATGGTGTTGCCTTGCAATGGACCTATTTTTAAGAAATATTATCTACCATATAAACATCGTTGTCAAAGTTTAAAACTTTTAATCGCTTCCGCATATTATCTTTGAATCTATGTAAAACTTTAACTATTTTTATTAATGCAACGATGTTGGATTTTTTAACATACCTTTAGAGGGCGTTCTTTGTAACTTGTGTGATGTATATTATGACGTCACGCCCCCGGACATGTGTTTCCGTCCAGGCCCTGTTTGAGGGGTGTGATAGTTATTGTTCATCGACACTATTCATCGAGTACTATTCATCAGTAAAAAAATTATTTACTGTTCTTTCATTGCACTCATAGATGAAAACACGGTTCGTTTGTGGCTTAAAGATCATCAAGATGCGGCCGAAAAGCTGGTGCGGCAACAAGCTGATGCTTTTCAGCTTCAGTTGGACACACTGTGTACCGAGTTACAGGCAACTCGAGGTCTTCTTCAGAATGGGCAGGGAGGTGGTGAACAGTCACCACAGTCGATGCGTTTGGATGTTTCAAGTTTTTAGGGGACGATCCAAATAGATGGATCTTTGCCATTAATGAATACTTCTCATTGCTTAATACTCCCGTTGATCAGCGTTTGCGGATTGTGGGTTTTAATTTGAAGGCTTGGTGGCGGAGTGGTTTCAGTGGATGTCAAGGAATGGTTTGATCACTAATTGGGCCAGGTTTGAGGAAAGTGTGAAGAATCGTTTTGGACCATCAAAATATGAAGATCCGCGGGGGGCGTTATCGAAGCTGTTGAAATTAGGTACGGCTGAGGATTATCAACAAGAATTTGAGAAACTCATGAATATGGTTACGTATATACCGGACTCTTTATTCTTCTCTTTCTATATCCTAGGACTCAAACTTAACCTACAACATGAGTTGTTGGTGTCGAGACCAACCACGTTGGGTGATGCATTCTCCTTAGCCCGTATCGCCGAAGCTCGTTTTAAGGCAATTGCAGAGAAAGAGCAGAACATTAAAGAGAAATCAAATACCACTCTAACATTGCCAAGTGAAGAAGCTTCACATGTGTTTAAAGGCCCCTTATATGCTAGTGAAGATAACCTTCTATCTTTGCGAAGTGAAGACCCTAATTTTAAGATCCAAGAAAAGACAGTTGAATATGTGAGAGCATTAAATGTTGCACCGCTTGAAGTGGTCTTTGCATGGCCTGTTGATGAGGTTAGTAGCGTGATAGAAGATGTTTTCGATGTTGATGAAAGTAATGTGGAAGGTATGCAGGTTCGTGACAAGTTTGTCGAATTTTTCAAAGATAAGGGAAGTGTGGAAAAGGTACTTTGTGCAACAAAGTTACCAGAAGGTGGGAACTCTCATTCGGCATATTCTCCGTATCACCTTGAGGACAAGGTGAATTTTGAAGGAGTAGGGAATGTTACACCCTGGGCAGCGGGCATTAAAAGAAGGAAAAAAGTGAAGTGTTATGTCCAAGGTAGCGGAAGGCGGAAAAGGAAAAATGTTATTTGTCGCATCAGCGGAAGGCGGTTCATGATGGATTGGGATAACCATCATACTTATCCATTGTTTAGGAATGTCTTTATGTCGTATTAGGAAAGTGTAATTGTTTAAGAATGTCTTCGTATTTAATGCGTTTGACTATTTGTTTAGGAAAGTCATTGTTTAGGAATGTCTTTATGTTTATTTAGAAAGTCAATTAAGAGTACTTTTCAAGACAACAACTTGAGGGCAAGGTGGTTTTGAAAGAGTGAGGAATGATACGCCTGGGCCCGAGCCCATGGTCTATTTAACTATTAGAGTTTTACCCTACTTTGTCTTATAAATACTCTTGTACTCTTTTATCAATAAATCAATCAAGTTAAAGATCGAAATCTCTAGTTCTTCTTCTCTATTTTCTTAAGAAGCTCGCACACGCTTGAAGTGGTGCTAATATCCTGATACAACACTAACATGAAAGCACCAATTGATATGACCATGTAGGGGTTGTATCGGGATAGGGCACTACTTTTACCGTGTGCAGGCTCCTTAAGAAAATAGAGAAGAAGAACTAGAAATTTTGATCTTTAACTTGATTGATTTATTGATAAAAGAGTACAAGATTATTTATAAGACAAAGTAGGGTAAAACCCTAATAGTTAAATGGGCCATGGGCTCGAGCCAAAACGTATCAAAGTGCCTTCTAAAATCTCCTTAAGTCTATTAGATAAACAGATATTGTTGAACCAAATGAGCCAATCATCATACGAATTAAGGGCATAAAATTCTAGCTCCCACCAGTGAGTAACTTTGAGCATCAAATGCCTAGCCAATTGACAAGAAAAAAAGAGATGTGAAGAGGACTCCACTGTAATACTACAAAGAAGGCATATAATAGAGGGTATTTCAACACCTCTAAGGGAAAGGTTTAACCTTGTTGGCAACTTGTCCAAGCAAAGATATTGATCTTAATAGGTACAACTTTTACCCATCTAGTAGAGACATATGTCTTAGGTAATAAATAATTGTCTATAAAGAAACGCGTCGATTTCATCGAAAAGTCACTCGATGACTCTAGATTTCAAACCTATCGATCACTGATTTGAGGAAGAAAAATGTAACCCGAGCTAGCATTAATGAGTCAAAGCTGTTGGTTTGTGCTCATGTCATACAGATATTTATACGACTGGGAATACGCGAGCCTACTGGGTCACACACGTTAATACACATAGATATCACTCTATTGGTATATCTATAATAATATAAGCGTATATTTATTATATATGTATTAATACTCGGTTAATGTATATAATAATATAAGTATATATTTATTATGTATATTAATATTCCAACGATAGAATACTAACGGTCGTTAATTAGTTCGTTTACTAATAATTAACTATACGGCTTTTTAATTAATGGGTAATTAAATGTAGTTAACCATAAATATTAGAAAAGTCAAAAATTCAACACCAAGGGTGTGTTTGGTAACTTTTAGGGGCCGGATATATGGAGAGAAAAAGGAAGGACCGAAAGTGTCAAGATTATGTAGCTTTTTCCCAAAGCTATGTGACCCTAATCCTAACACTATAAATAGAGGATCCTTAGACCTCATTATTTATCCTATTCCCTTCTTCTCTTCTCATTGTAGTCGAACCAAACAAACAACCTTTAGGGTTTTTTGGTTTTTTCGATTACTTGACGTATTCTTGAGCGTTGGTTCGTGAAACTAGCATTCGGTGGTATTGTTTGACGTGTAATGTATGAACACGTGGAGGTTACTTACTTTAGTAACTTGAAGGGTTTTCAGTTTAGCATGTATTACACACATGCGTGTACTCGAAGAAGTCTTCGGTTCTTCACGTAGCTAGGTTGCTATTCGGTATGTTTTCAGTTTATTGTTTATGTTAATTATAAGTGCTATGCGAATTAGATCCGTTGCGTAGCTCGTTTAATATTCACGTAATATTAAGTTATTTAGATAACGATTTATAACAGTGGCATCACGAGCCAGTTAATATAACTTTATAATTACATAAAAAACAAAAAAAAAATGTAAAAAACGCATATTTGGTGTATATTTCTTGCCTTTTATGT
Organism: Tanacetum coccineum; assembly: GCA_026074375.1. Classification (NCBI taxonomy): domain Eukaryota; kingdom Viridiplantae; phylum Streptophyta; class Magnoliopsida; order Asterales; family Asteraceae; genus Tanacetum; species Tanacetum coccineum. The sequence goes on from BQNB010025156.1 coordinate 30,126, forward strand.
TAAAACTATTTTAGTAATTTATTTAGTGAAATACGTTCCTCCTAAGATCACATAAAATATGAAAATTAAATATGCTACATATTTTGTTAATATTATTTCTTTTTTTATGTGAAATCTTTTTTTAGAAAATTATTTTGTAAAATACTTTGTCCTAAAATATTACATAAATATGGAAAATTAATATTTACTTGCCTTTTTTATATGAAATCTTATTTAGGAAATTATTTAGTGAAATATATTGCCTTTGAGATGTCGCTTCCGTTTAATGTTATCTTTGATAGTCATGCACGATTTCTTATTAATAGATAGAGTTCTATATATACACTAGCTATGAGCTTGACACTGTCATATTGTAAATACAAATAAACTAACTAGTGTGGTGTTATTTTATGCAAAGAAGTTGTACCCTGCACAAGTGAGAGAAATCTTTATTGTGTGCAAGAAACAACTTAGAACAATATGACTAATGGTTTCTTTTGGCCGCAAAGTAAGAAAACTATTACTCTACTAGGACTCGTATACATTTAATGTATGTAGCTCTATCAAGAGAATGTGTCAAGATAAAAAGATAATCTACATGATTATGTTTTCTTGAAAATCATAAACATGGAGTTTAGGACTAACTTGAAATTACTATTGATTTACATTAGTTTAAATAATTGTTATGTTTTCTAGTTAAAGACATGTACATTATGTCATTTACTTGTGAAAAGACTTAAAACATAAAGTAAATAGTTATCTTGTTATGTATTCTTGTTAAAGACATGTACATGAAGTCATTGACTTGGTCAAAGACTTATAATGAATAGTAATGTATTGGATATTTATGTCTACTTGTTAGTACATACACATTAAGTCGTTGACGTGTTCAAAAGACTTATAGAATGATGCAATTAGCTTAGTAACGATATTGATACCATTACGTTTTAACTTAAGTTGGTATAATAGGAAAATCCATAAAATATAAGATCAGTCTTATTGGAATACCACATTTTATGGTATGTCTAACAAGGGTAATCAAACTCTATATTGATATTGTTTTGATTCATGATGACCTTAACTTATTTAACTCCTGAAAGAGATCAAGGTTAGACAATTGAGTATGTCATAGAGATACCCAATTAGACTCCAACCTAGAAGGTTAATTAAGATAAATGAGATGTATCTCATTATGTCTTGATTGAAGTTCTAAATTTGATAAAAATCTATTGGAGATTATTATTGACAAATACCTAGAACTGTTAAGTGTATCTTGTTGAATCTCAAAGGAAATGATGGGATACCATTTCTACAACTCACACGAGAACAAATTTTATGTTGCTCGTCATGCTGAGTGATTTGAGAATAGTCTCAAATGTACAAGAAGCGAGTGGGAGTCTCACTTTGCTAAAAGCGAGTGGGAGTAATGTAGGTATTAAATTACTTTAAGAGGAAGATACAAAAACCTTCTAAATGCACTAGCGAATGTCGTACTAAGGCAAAAAATGAAAATGTTGAACCTTAGAATGATGGTTACTCGTATTCCTATATCCGCAAGGATACCTTATGATATGTTTTTATATCAATGGTGAGGATTATGAGTTAGTGGATCTTTATGAACCTGCTAACCATAGAGATGCATTATTAGATCTTGGATTTAATGAATGACTCTAAGACTATGAATGAAGAGATGCTGTCCAAAAGGAGATAATCATATTCTTGGAATTTGTTTGATCTTTAACCTATCTGTTTGATGATGATGTTTAAATGAGTTTCCTTTTAGAAAAGACTCATAAGGACAATATTTTGTATACATGTTTATTGCACATCAAATGACATAAGTGTTTACTCATACTTAAGTAAATGACTGATTAAAACTTCCTTATTTACGAACTTTAAATATATAAAGATGATTAAATTGTCATATTTGTTTTCTTGGAAGGAAATATGACAAATTGGATTTCATGAACTCTTTATTGAATTGATTACATTGCGAGGACGATATGTAATCAGATAAGGTTTTGTGAATCCAATATAATCTTTAGAAAGTATACAAAAATTCTAGAATCTAAGTATGTATTAAAAGCATACATCTAATGAGCATAATATTAAGTATTGTTAAATAAATCACTTGTTGGATTTGATTTTTAATTATAAATAAGATATCTCATGAGTAATCCTCAAAACTAGTAGGAGTAATTGTTTTTACTTTTCTAAAATAAATTATGTTATTAAACATAATTATAAACAATTCATTTATCTAAGTAAGATTTTATATCTTAGAGTGAAATAAAGTTTCATGTAAGTATTTTAAGAGATGAAACATGTAACCTTGGAATGATATGTTTGATACGTTAAACATATATGGTGAATTAAGTTCGAGTACAATATGAAATCTCATTTGAGTGAAACTCGAATGATCTATCTTACTTGATGAGATTGAACACATGAATGGAAACCTTAAGTCCCACTAAAGGATTTATTATGTACATCATATTGTGTATGGGTGATTTGACAACATTGGAATCTAATTGAAAATATTAGAATGAACATTATGATTAATGTTTAGATTAGGAATTCATTCCTAAAATTAATAATGAAGATACTATAAATATACATTGTAATAATTATAGTAAGATCATTATGATCAACAAACCTTGAGTTTGTGTGATATCCAAACATTATTAAAGAAGTTCAGAATTTACGATAGGTTAGCATAGTGTTGTTTGTATACACTAGTGCTTGTTTTAATTGAGATGACACTCTTTATAGAAGCAAGTTTTTGCTGGCTACATATGCTTGGTTTAAAAGCATAGTTGCATAATACTATATTGAAAGAATAACGTGTCGTACATTCACATCTTCTAATAGATGAGTGTCTAAACATAGTGAAAAAGCAAATACTAACGATTGTTCATCACATCCGAAAGTTTGTGATATATTTGTAAATGTCTAGAATGCTGCGATGTCGTCTGTACGACGTGAAAGAATACATCCCCTGCCATGTGACACACTCAACAACAGCCTGTGTAATCTAATCTCTAGACTTCACCTAGACTCCTTAATAATTCAGATGTCGTGGTAGATACACACACATTGAGAGTCTCGCTCTCCCCAGACTAACACCTCCACTAATTAATTGCCTCGTGTATGACTTTCTAACTCTGACGCAGACAATGATATAATAGACTGTCATGAATGGAAATTAATCATACCATATATTATCCCCAACATAATTCATTATTACAACAAAAATTCATACATATAAATACCACCCAAACATTCCATACATTCTCATTAACATACTAAAACCAACACATATCTTTCCCCAAACTAAAAGAATCAATTGTGCACATCTACAGAGCATATGTCAATACGCTACCGTACCTTCTACCAACCACATATCACCCCAATCACAGTGACAGATTGTGCACAAGGACATACACTACTAACCCTCCAATCACGCTTATAAACATTTAACTAACTGTCAATCTCTCAATCCCAAACCAAAACTAATGTACTCCCGTTCAGTCTCTCGAACCAAGTGTGCATGTATAAAACAAGAGTCATATAGAGTAGGATATACCTCCCTCACATCAACCCATCCTCTCCCACTCCCATGATCCTTTGTTACTATAATGTGAGAGCTTTTTATATTTCTATAGCTACCTAATGCTCTCGTGTGTAGCCAGATATCATTATTGTATTTGCCGTATAAGTTATGCTGATGCCCACTACGGAAGACTCTTATGTGTACCCTCAGTGAGTCCAAGTCTGTGAGTTTTACCTCAATGTGTCGTGTGTGCAAGCTCACGCCACGTACAACGATATACGTGTCCAGTCCACTTGCTACCAGAACAGTCATACAAATTTGCCATTACACACTAGTAGTAAGAGTGAGCGTCATTGTGTACTGATACCGCGCTTAAAACAATCTATGTTAATTGAGCACTGAATACCATAGATGACAGTTAATACTTGTACAATAGTAGATGTATCAATAAATCTGTACAATTGTAATTAAGTCCACGCTGATAATTGTCATGTAGATATACGGAACCTTGAATCTCAGCGTGTATTAATTGATTGCAATTACGATCAATGTCCTAGTCTCTAGTCGAAAAGAGTTGGTAAGATAGTGCAGTATTAGAATCTTAGTCTGTGATCTCGAGTTTTATAAACTGAGTGGCGTGGAGACTGTGTTTGGTCGGTATTCTGGTTGGTTAACTTCGCGCTGAGTGACCGTTAAGAGATATAGAAACTGTGTGTGTCCTATTGGGTTTTGTAGTAATGATACATGAAGATGTAGTTATATTGCACCAAGAGTGGAGAGTAGGATGGAATTAATTCGAGTAGTGTGTGAGAATAAGATGACACTACTATCATCTCTTGTGTGTGTGAGTGTCGATGTGTATTTGGACATGTCTCAGACCGGATGGCTATAGTAACGCGATATGGCGTAGAGCTTGACTAGAATATTATGTAACCTCACATACTAGTGATGGTGAGAGTTGATTGGAAGACGCGATTTCTGTAGAGCTTAGATAAGACAAATGTGAGTGTCTGGTTGTATTCTAAAGAATACGTAAAGATGATTATGCCAGCTTCACATGTTATTCAACGAGGTTGAACATTGGATACCCTACCTGTGTAAATCACTTTATGGATCAACGTCATTGGGTGCATTACACACATGGTGAAAGTTATGTTTATCCTCAGACTTGAGATGCAAGCGGGTTTTGCATGTATGGATAGCATTTCTTGATTATAAGCCTACCATTAGTCTGTCAAAAGGTAGTTATATGGGCTATTTTCAGAAGTGTTTTAAAGTATATGATGGACACTTGTAGTCAAAATAGAATTTGTTCCTCCACATGTTTAGAAGTTAGATACTTACTGGGCCCCTCGCTGGGTTGATCAGATGTGTACGTGGCCGCGACCAAAGTGTAGTTAAGATGATTCTTTTTACGTTTGGTAATCTTGATTAATACATATGTGAGAAATAAAATTGTTAAACTATCAAATGACTATTGATCCATATTCATATTTAACATGTATCTGAAACAAAAGGATAGGACTAACTGAACCATGAAAGGCTGAGTTGTTTACCGAAACTACATACTCAAGTATTTCGGGGAGCATTGATGATGTTGCTAGATTATTCATCAGTGCTAGTATGTTATATTCTATGACCATGACATTCGCAAGTGGGAGCTGTTGGTTTATGCTCATGTCATACAGATATTTATACGGCTGGGAATACGTGAGCCTACGGGGTCACACATGTTAATACACATAGATATCACTCTATTGATATATATATATATATATATAATAATATATGTGTATATTTATTATATATGTATTAATACTCGGTTAATGTATATAATAATATAAGTGTATATTTATTATGTATATTAATATTTCAATGATAGAATACCAACGGTCGTTAATTAGTTTGTTTACGAATAATTAACTATAAGGCTTTTTAATTAAAGGGTAATTAAATGTAATTAACCATAAATATTATAAAAGTCAAAAAGTCAACACCAAGGGTGTGTTTGGTAACTTTTAGGGGCCGGATATATGGAGAGAAAAAGGAAGGACCAAAAGTGTCAAGATTAGGTAGCCTTTTCCTAAAGCTATGTAACCCTAATCCTAACACTATAAATAAAGGATCCCCATACCTCATTATTTATCCCATTCCTTTCTTCTCTTCTCATTGTAGTTGAACCAAACAAACAACCTTTAGTTTTTTTGGTTTTTCGATTACTTGACGTTTTCTTGAGCGTTGGTTCGTGAAACTAGCATTCGGGTGGTATTGTCTGACGTGTAGTGTATGAACACGTGGAGGTTACTTACTTTAGTAACTTGAAGGGTTTTCGGTTTAGCATGTATTACACACATGCGTGTACTCGAAGAAGTCTCCGGTTCTTCACGTAGCTAGGTTGTTATTCGGTATGTTTTCTGTTTATTGTTTATGTTAATTATAAGTGTTATACGAATTAGATCCGCTGCGTAGCTCGTTTAATATTCACGTAATATTAGGTTATTTAGATTCCGATTTTAAATAGAAGTTGCTCCTCTTTAATACCTCATCTCGATGCTCTTCTAAAGGACGACACAAGAGATGTATCCCTCAGTTTAAAAGCAATAATAACTTGCTTATCTAACTCCAACAAAAAAGGTCTTAGATACAAGAGCTTGAAAGGAGAATCAGTAAGCCAAATATCATCCCAAAAAGAAGTGTCTTCGCTATTACCCACTTTTTTTACAAAATAGAAAAGATCAATACCTTTAAAAGAGAGACTTTTGAACTCACGGATGATATTGAGCCAAGGAGAGCATCTAGGAAGGATATAAGAATTATCATGATCACCTTTGGGTCTATAAATGGCCTTAATAAGCCGAGACCATAAAGAGGGATCGTGGGAGATGAAGCGCCATATCCATTTGATAAGAAGAGCACGGTTAAGAGCAAAAAAACTTAAAACACCAAGCCCTCCATTTTTCTTAGAAGCCAAAACTTTCTTCCATCAAATCAAAGCTAATCTCCTATCCGAATTTGCCATGTCATTGAAGAAATTTCGACGAATTGATTCCAATAATTTAAGAACACCCATAGGACATTTGAAAATGGACATATGATATAACGGTAAGGAGCTTAAAACCAATTTTATCAAAGTGAGGCAACCACCAATATAGAGAGCTTTAAGTTTCTAGTTGGATAGCCGAGAGGTAAGTTTACCAATGACCTCATCCCAAGAGCTATGCCTCGACATGATACCACCCACTTTGACACCTTGAAAATTGAAAGGCGCAAAAAATGTCAAGCATCCTATGGATTCGGCTGCTAAAACCACTTTATTATGAGGAATGTCAATACCCATGAGTTTACTTTTTTGGAGATTAATCTTGAGACCCGAAGCCAAGAAAAAACATTTGAGCACTTTAACTATAGTATTAACATTCGACGTATCTTATTTACCAACAAACACCACATCGTCAACATAGAACAAGTGAGTCAAGATCAAGGTGTCGTCAATAGGAATACCCTTGTAAAGACCCACATTCACCATGTTTTTGAACGAGAAGTGCAAGATTTCCATAATCAAAGTAAAAAGAAAAGGAGATAAGGGATCTCCCTGCTTTAAGCCTTTATGGAATTTCAATTATGAAGTCAAGCTACCATTAACAAGAATAGACACATAGTATTATTAAGACAACCTTGTATCTAGTCGCGCCATTTATCTTCAAAACTAAACTTATTCAACACATCATCTAGATAATCCCATATCATCAAATCAAAAGCCTTTTCAAAATTGACCTTAAAGACCATGGCTTTAGATTTTTTGTGTTTGCCCCATAAAAGAAGCTCGTTAAGAATAAAAGGACCATCAAGGATTTGTTGATTAGAGACAAAAGCCAATTGAACATCACTAATAAGGCTCGAAATAACAAAACTCAAATGGTTAGCTAAGATTTTAGCAATAATTTTGTACATGTTGCTTGTTAAACTGATAGGATGAGAGTCTTTAACCACCTTGGCTTCTTGAGTCTTAGGAATTAAGGCAATAAACGATGAATTACACCCTGGCGGAGAAATATATGATGAAAAGAATTAGGATATAAAAACCACCACATCCTTGTCAATGATATTCCAAAACCTACGAAAGAATTCGAATTTAAAACTACAAGGACCAGGAGATTTATTAATTCCACAATCCCAAACCGCTTTCTTAATCTCGTCATAGGACACGTATCTTTCAAGATTAGTTTGCTGATCCAAAGACAAGGTATTAGGAAACTGAGATTCAAGGATAAATGTTGGCAAATTAAGATCAGTAAATCTATTAGAAAAATGATTTAGAAAATTCCTTTTTAACGTTATAAGGTTCAACAATCCAGTCTCCTTCAATTAGTACCCCACGTATAGCTCTTTGAGAGCGTTTCTTATTTATGATTCCATGAAAGTATTTAGAATTTTCATCTCCTTTCATAGCCCAACGAATTTTAGCTTTTTGCATCATATCTAATGAAGCACACGAATTGAGGTCCTGGAGCTCTTTTAACAGTTTAGATCTTTCATTAACAAGCCCATCGTTACACCTTCCTTGATCGGTCAATTTATCCAATTCAAAAAGATGATTCTGAATAGACTCTTTAGCCGAACTTGAACAAAGCTTATCATCTTTAATCCATTGTTTGATCGAGGTCATTAGAGCTTGAAGTTTTTTCTTTAAATAAATGATATTATTCGGCTCTAAAAAGACCGAATCCTTCTACGAATCTTCCACCATTTTATCAAAACCTTTCTTGTTAAACAAAGAATGAAATAACCGAAATGCAATGGGCCTATAATCCACATTCATCTCACGCATAAGGATGGGGCGATGATCGGATAAATGCCTATCAAAACATAAAGCGGATAAGGAAGGAAAAATCGTTAATAAGCCTTCCGTAATAAGAAACCTATCCAATTTACTCATTTTAGAGGCTGACTTATGGGACCAAGTATAATAAAAAGCCTTCTAAAGGAAGATCAACCAAGCTCGTCATATTAATGAAATTATTAAAAGCATTAGCACCCTGTAAGTTAAACACGGTACCATATCTTTCATGTTCTGTGCGAACTTCATTAAAATCTCCTAAAAGCACACACTCACCATCCCAAGAATCAATCATATGATGAAGAAAGTCCCTTAAAACTCTTTTTTCTCTGAGCTCTTGTGAGGCAAAAACAAAAATGATAAGAATCTTAGTAGACGATGCAACCCAAGTACCCCTTATAGCTACAAATTAGTCAGAAATTATAGAGCTATCTTTGATAAATAAACTCGGATCCCATACAAATAAGATGCCTCCAAAAAAACTCACGGAGGGACTAAAGACATAATCAAAAGTGAAGTTCCCCCAAAGTATCTTGATAGAAATAAGATCTATTATATACATCTTTGTTTCTTGTAAAGCTACAAAACTAACACGATGTTTCATATTCAACTCTTGAATCCACCCTTTTTTAGCCTTATGGCCAAGGCCTTGGATATTTAAGGACAAGAAATTCATCTAAAAACCTGACCATCTCCTTGTGAGCCAATAATAGCTTCAATGTTCTTCATACATCCTTTTATATTGTAGCCCATAATTTGCCCCACCTTAATCAACTCGTCCATCACATCCAATAGAGAACCTCCTGATTTAAGCTTCCAAACACCATTATACCCACCGGTAGCAGTAGAAACGCCTTTATTATTGTCAACCATATCATCCTTAGGCTGAGAAGCCCTTTAAGAGTTAACGTCCACAACATTTTCCTCAAAAACATCAGGTGTGTAACCTGGAGGGAATTGAGGATCTAAACTTTCTGACGCCACCTTATCATTGTTTCTTTTCAAGATTTTATAAATTCCAAAAGCATCATCAGATTTGTTAGAATGATCAGTACCTTTTGTAATTTTTTTATACACACGATCATTCTCATGCATGCAAGTAGATTCAGAAACGTGGTATAATTCATTATCATTATCCAACTCGAAATCATTCTCTATGTTTTCACTATTATTCTTATTATCTTCCTCAACAGACTCGTCCTCAGAAGAAAGGTCATCATCCTTCGCTTTAATGAATTTTAGGGACCATGTTTTAAGCTCTTTGAGAAGTATCCAAAAGATTTTTCCTTTTACAATGACTTTAACCTTATCATTGATAGTCACATTTGATTTAACTTTTACACACAACCTCTTGTAAGACAAAGTCATACTTTCAGGTTCATCCACATCAGTAAGTTCACCCAAGAAAAAACAATTTTAGCGAATGTATTACGAGTCAACGATGTAATAGGTAATCCTTGAATGGAGATCCAAGTAATTCGTTCGTCACTCACAAACGAATTACAAGCAGGTTGTAACTTATTGAACCACGAACCAACACCAACATGTTTAATTTTTTTTGTCTTTAGTTGCTATAGAATCCATATCTAAAAGGACCCACGTACCGCCTAAGTGTGTAATTTTAACATTCTCAAAACCCTCATTGGCAAGGATTAAGTATAGATTTGGCATTGCGTTGATGTCTTTGATTTTCCTCATTAAAGAACTAGAGAAATCACGTTCCATAAGACACGCGTCATCAAGGACTATGGCTTGAGAAGTAACATCAAGTTTGCTAGGGTATACTCTTCTAGAATTCAAAACATCCACAAAGGAACTTTTTTAGCACCTATGTTCTTAACAGAATCCACATGAGTCTTATTAGGTTGAGAGTCATTATTTTTAGGCTGAGAAACATTGTTAATATGATCCCTTTGAAACCTCACAACATTGGCATGTAGGTGTAATCTCCCAATCCAAATGGTACATAAGTTTTCAATCAAACGTTCTAAATTAGCCACCCGAATAAAATGAACAAAAGCGAATCTTTTACCTGTTTTTGATCTCTTGAAAGGGATGAAAATATCAATGACATTACCATATGCCACACACATATTTCATAAATCCCGAGCTGAAAAGTGGTCAATCAAATTTGTGATGAACACCGATTTGGAGATCTTCTGAGTTTGATCCTCCTTTGTGTTAAAAGAAGAACGAGAGCTGACACACATGAAGAAAGAAAACAGAATAGAAAAGGAAAAAAGATCCAAGGCGAAGAAAAAAGAAAACCCTAAAATTTCAAACCTAACCTTATGGTTCCAAAGCAATCGTCCTGTAAGAAACTTTGTTATGAGATCGATCACAAAGTGATACTACTCGAATAACAGAGCCTTAGCAGGATTATGACAGATGGAAGGTAGTTGTTAGGTCTTGTTTATTTTGAATCATACATATTGTTCATGAAAGCTTAGAGAGAATAGTAGAGGAGGCCAAGTATTCAAATTTCAAATGTTATTAAAATGGAGGAAAAAAGGAAAAGTTTATTACAAGGCATAACCCTCTAATGATGATTAGAAGGGGTATTTATAGGAGAAGGAAAGAGGCTTTCCTTCTTTTATTTTTCACTTCTAGTCCCTATTCTTTGGCAATTATGCTATTTCTTACTTTTAGCATAATATACCTTATTACAAACTACTAAATATAATTAAACCACATAATCAACACTTTTTATGAACCTAACAATCTCCCTTTAAGGGACGATTATTCTAGGCGTTCCCTTCGTGGTCCAAGTGGTCTTCCATTCACATACATCTCCTATTTTCTCATCTGGTTGTGATACTTCAATCTCTTCTTCAAACAACTTTAGATACTCAACCTCATCATTCGTAAGTTCTCTTTGTACATAGCCATACTTAATATCATTATTGTAACTCTTTAAACCTTCAAGTACTATAATTAGTGTTGCATCATAAAACTTATGAATCTCTGAATGTCTCATCACCCTTTTCTCTTTCTTGCTATTCTTGTATATGATTCCATGCACGGGCCCATAAATGATGGATAACATTTTGTGCTTTTCAACACGTGGGAAAGATATTGTTGGTGCAGTGAGATTAACTTTCTATTGATAACTTTCAATTCCAAGTTAAAAATCATGCACTCTTTCCCATATCACTGAACTACTGATGAATACTGATAAAGACCATAGCAACCCTGTTTTTGCATAGTCAGGAACCTTGCCATTCATAATAAGCAAATACATGTCCTTAATATCATTCTTATTGAGATTCTTGTAATCAGGATCGGTAATCGACATAATGCACTCATTAGCTCTTCTTGCAACTATCTTTATGATAATCTTGTGTTCATGACCCAATTCCCAGTATGTCTTGATAACTTGAATGATCTTTAAGTTTGAATAAATCACTTCCTTTAGTTTTCCAGGCTCTTTTTGTTTCCTTATGTAGAAGATCTTTGCATGAGGATTCTTCTAATGTTCAACACCATATCGAGCATAAGGATTAAATTTCTTAACACACTTATTCACATGTCTAGAAGTTTTTTCTTCGATATCATCGTCATTAAAGATAATTGCAGGAAACTTATGAAGTGACAATACGATATTTTTAGGCCCTGAACTTCCTTTCTTTAGATACAAAAGGCCTTGATTTATTAGAGATAGTGTCGGAGCTTCAGGATCTCTTTGACAGCTTTAAACTAGAGGTGTGGTCTTTTGTGGATGTGAAGAGACAATAATTTCCTTTCTACTTTCCTAAACAATGTCACTTTTCAAGAAATTCTTCATCTGATCAATATGATGTTGATGCTCATCTCCTGAAGTACATCTTTGTCTCAACATTTCATCAGCCATTTTCTTTAACTTTGCTTCATCAGTAGTCAGTGATACTTCTTTCATAATATCTTGTGACACTTGCTTTGTCGGTATTTCATCATCACCTGAAGCATAAGAATCAGTCCAAAAATCACAATCATCTACTTGCTCTTGATTACCTAAAGTTGATGGACCTCGTTCCTCTTCATTTACTTGTTCAAACGATGATTCTTCAGACACATATGCTTTATACTCAGATGTCTTCTGTGACTTTGCACTATTCTCCCCCTCAGGATGAGCATCATCACGAGGATCGTCCTGATCTCTTGGGCAAACGACATAAGTTCTACATGTAGTTTGTGGTACCTGAAGTCTTTCAAACTTCATCTAGAGTGCCAACCATATAGCTATGTCTTGATGCTGTAGCTGAGGATCGCCTTTCATAAAGAGATACATCTGATATTGTTGTTCGGGAACATATGCTGTTTGTGATTGAACTGGATGAAAATGAAGGATGTGACCAGACATATAACTTCTTACTGACGCATCAACTTGAGAAGGAATGTGATTATCAATAGCGTTCTAAATTTGTGAGGAAATTTCAGCATGTATATTCCCATGCTCTTGTAAAATAACTTTAGCAATCATCCGTTCCATCTCTTCTTTAGTCTTTTGTCTTTCCAGAATCAGCCCTTCCGCAACATACACTAGAACTTGATCTCTAACTTGCTCAGGAACTTGCTTTTTAAGTTGCTCCTTAATATGCGTATCTACCATAGTGGGTAATGATTCGACCATTACTTCTTAGAGATGAGCAGCAAGAGTATCAAATGACTTTCTTGACAGAAACTGTGCTTTTAAATGTTTAAACAAATATGTATAACATCCCTGTAACTCTTGAAAGAAATTTTTGTATCATTTAAAACGAGCAGGTTTGGCTTTAAATAATGATAGAAGTCGATTTATTTTAGACAATTTGGTGCTGAGTGATTTTGATGATGATGTAGTTTTAGTATCAGTGACCGTCAATTCCTGGAGTTTCTCAGTATCCGAGGATATGAGATTAGTATAAATCTTAGGAGATCTAATTGGTGTAGGGAATGGTGTACTCCTAGACTCCTCTACAATCTTCCCTTTCTCCATTCGCTTTAATTCATACCCTTCATCAGTTATTTCTCCCTCCTCTTCATTAACATTCACAGGTATGTCAACATTAGTAATTTCCATCTTTTCATCATTAGTGATCTCCACCTTCTGACTTTCTTTATCACTCCTAGGCTCTAGCCTAGTGCCGGGAATATTTGGTTCATCATTCCTAGGGGATAAACTATCATCAATAACATTCTCTGATCCTTCCATCATCTTTTCAATCTCTTCAGACGCCAAGTGATTGTTGACCAGTTCCACATTTTCTCTAGCTTCTTGCTCTTCTCGACTTTTGTGCTCAGCAAGACTTACTTGTAATGTATCTTATAAAATCATTTTATCTACTTTATCAACAGTTGGTACTGGAGCTGGTGGAGTAAGACATGTGGATCTTCTTTCAGGAAGAAGAAAATGAATCATAGTTGATCGTTTTGGAGCACTTGACTTTGTTGTATCCATTTTAAGGTTAGGTGACCTAGGGGCGTTAGGTGTCCTATGCGTTCCTTGGGTAGACTCAGTCGGTTGTGACTGAGTCAGAGGAACATCTAACCCAAACACCTCCGTATACATTCTATAATGCTCCATGTGCTTCATCTCTTCAGTGATCATCCAATCTGGAATTTGCATGCCAACTTTATCTTTGTGTCTCCCTGAATTAAAGATATTTTTCATGATGTCATCATCTTGCAGATTGTGATACATGTCTCGAGCACGTCTTGAAATGTCAGGAAAACAAGTCATGTAATGACTAATGATGATCTTTGTAAATCTTAAATAAGGAATCGAGGATATTGGATGATGAATAGAATAGTAAAGTCCTTCCCATAGCAGCTTCGCATAATCCACATGAATGTTATTGACAAAGCAATACATCATTTGCATTATCTGCAATGGCGGTTGATCCCATCCAGTGACACGTGTTGTCAAGCATTTGAAAAATATCTTGCATAACTTTTGCCATGGCCGCAGAAGACCAGTTGTCTTAAAGCTTGATGATGTCTTCAGCTCCATTGTAAAGCCCAATTGTTGTTTAAGAATGGATACCATGTCTAAAAAATGATGTTGGTGGACAAAGCTATCATGATTGATTGGTATTTGCTTGTGGTAGTGAAAGGTATTGTCCTGAAGTTCATCCAATTTAAGAAAAAAAACACTTCTTGTCAATGCCATAAATGTGAGGCCTATACTTTGATCCGTCTTCCTTCAAAGTATGCCAGAACTGTGCCATATAGATCCATGGTACAGAGGAAGAAGCAGCAATACTGAATCGTAAAGGATGATTCTTGATGATATTCGTTAGTATTTTGCTTTCGGGTGGGCATGCACTTGTCAAGATAACTTCTTGTGGCGCATCCATAAGATCTTATCGTTTGTTTGGAGGGACAAGATTCGTCTGGTATGAACATCAGCTTCATGTTGTTGTTAGTGCCATGTAAATTACTGAATGAATAAAATGAGAGGTTAGATAAAACAAAATTAATTATTTGGACATTCTTTGTCTTTTTCCACTCTGTCTGTTTTTTATATGTTTAGCTATTCTTTTGAACATATTTTTGATACAGTTCTTTCTAATGTGCTCGTTCCTTGCTTTTTCTAGCCAATGTCATACGCTTTATTCGAATTGTTCTTTGATTTTCATTTTTTGTGGGTTCTGGAATATTCTTTTTCGAAACACTTTTAATTTGCTTCTTTCGCGTATGGTATTTAGTTTCTCGTTCTATTTTTAGAATATCCTCACCAGAAATTCTTTGTGACATGATACTCTTTCAAGAATGATGAAGATGTCTCTTTTGATTTTGAATCAAGACTCTTTTGTGAAAAATGAAAGAGAAATCATACAACATCTTAAACCGTTTTTGTAAAAGAGTATCATTTTGACACAATAACAGATTTTGAGACCGTTTCATAAAATATTTTTGTCAAAAACTTTCTTTATAGTGATAATCATAGAATCACAAATTCACAATTGAATGGTCACTAAGTCACTCACTCCTCATTCTGTTCATTACAGAAAACGGCCAAAACCGGACATGACTTAGACCACTTAAACAATTGAGACTTGGATTTTTAGATTCAAGTTATAAAAACTTTTCCACTTTCACTTTTTGTCATGAATCCTAATCAATGAAGACAAACACATCTAATTCAATAATGCCATGTCACTAAGTCATCCCACTCCTCATCTATGTTTCATTGCGAGAAAAATTGTAGAACCGGACATGACATAGACCACTAGATATAAACAATTATGAATAGACATATGTGACCCATATCTTAGAATTCATTAAAAAAACTTGTTTCCTGATGCACAATTATCGGTTGTTTCAAAAACACATGAGAAACTGATCGTTTTGTTCCACAGACAGTCGAGCATGAATCATCAAAAGCATTTACTTACTCCACAAAAACTCATTTCCACACTGTTCCTAATTGTGGACTTTTGCTTTACTGAATTTGACATTTTGATTTTTACTGAGTTTGACATTTTGACTTTTACTGAGTTTAGACGTTTGACTTTTACTGAATTTGGACAAAAGAGATAAAAATGAAAACCCTTTGTCTGTTTGAAACACCAAAACTCAAGTCTTTTAATACCAAAAATAATACCATCAAATCAATCTTTATGTTTTATTGTCATTATTCAGACTCTGAAAATTAGAAATCAAATCAAACTCGATAATTAACAAACTCGATAAACATCCCACCCATCCGAGTGTCTTTATCAGCATCGAGCTCATGATCTTAGACCATTTCTAAGTTATTTTTCATTTATTTCCATATAATCATTGTTTATTTTCATCCTTGATTGTAACCAGTTATCATAAACTTGATAAAGCACAAACTCGGTAACCCCTAAATCATACCGAGTTTAAACTCGATAATGCTAACACATCTAATATCTGTTTTACAATTCATGCCAACTTACGTTTGAGAAAGAAAAATGTTTGTAATCGTTGTAATGAACTCAAAATGCTTTCGTTGTATTTCTGCTCAAACTCGATAAGATGACCCGGTGAAAGAAAAGTTAAAGTTAAAATCATTTCTTTCTTTTATAGCAACCAAAAAAGATTCAGAAATTACACTTTCAGTCCATTTAGTTTTACATTCCGAATTTTGATTTTTTCAAAAACTCCCCCTCGAGTAATGAAGTCATTTCAAAATTTATCCACCATTATCAAATACTCCCCCTTGGAATGAAATCATACTAAGCGCGTAGTCCGAAAATGAAGATGTTTGAGTTTAAAATAAAAACTCCCTCTTAGATTATGATTCTGTATTTTGAATTGAAAGCTTTTAATGAAAACTTGGAATCATGAATCTAATCATATGATCATTAAATTATGTTTTTTTTTTTTAAATATGAAAAAACTTTTGGAATTTTAGTATTTTTAATTTTTTTTTTGTTTTTGAAAAATGTATTTACATGTTTTTTATGTATGATCTTTTCAAGAAGATGACTTTGTCAGGCTTTCCAACTATGTAGGAGTCATACATCTCATACCAATGCGATGAGCAAGATACTCAAAGTGTTCTTTTAGAAGAGCTTTAGTAAATAGATCCGCAAGTTGGTATTCTGTCCCGACAAAGTAAAGTTCCACAATATCCTTCTCGACATGTTCCTTAATAAAATGATACCGAATGTATATGTGTTTTGTCTTAGAATGCTGGTCTGGGTTGCATGAGATAGCAATGACACTTTTGGAATCACAATACATCAGAATCCGGTTGTACTTGTATCCATAGTCTAGTAGTTGTATACGCATCCAAATGACTTGTGCACATCATGCAGACAAGGAAACATATTCAGCCTCAGCAGTAGACATCGTAGTATAATCTTGTTTCTTCGAACTCCAACTTACGAGTTTTCCACCTAGAAATTGCAATCCTCCTGATGTGATTTTATAATCATCTTTACATCCTGCATGGTTCACATCTGAATATGCAATTAGTTCAAATCCAGAATCCTTTGGATACCATAGTCCCATGTTATAGGACTATTTTAGGTACCAAAAGATCCGTTTAACCTCTTTAAGGTGTTTGACTATATGACGTGCTTGATAACGAGCACATACAAAAGTAGCAAAAGCAATGTCTGGACGACTGGCTGTTAGATACATAAGCCCTCCTATCATGCGACGATAAGTCGTTTGATCAGTAGGAGTGCCTTGTAAATCAGCATCCAGCCTTTCAGTTGCCATAGGTGTGTTATGTGTCTTTAACAATTCAATCGCGTATTGTGACTGACTTATGAATATGCCACGGGGAGATTGATGAACTTGAAGTCCAAGAAAGAACTTTAGTTCACCCATCATTGGCATTTCAAAATTATTTTTCATTAGGTTTGCAAAGCGTTTTGAAAAATCTGAATTTGTTAATCCAAAAATAATGTCATCAACATAAACTTGAACAAGTAATATGTCTTCCCCGTGACGTCGTGTGAATAAAGTTGGGTCAATAAGAAAAGAAGACAATTTGTCATACCATGCACGAGGTGCTTGCTTAAGACCGTATAGAGCTTTTTTCAACCTGTAGACGTG
>BQNB010025157.1:0-57762 GCA_026074375.1 Tanacetum coccineum
AGTGAACAATCAATCTACTCTTTCCTAAAGAATGAAGCACAAATCTTGAAATGATTCTTGATATCAGTTGATCATGTAAGTTTTTTTTAAACTTTGAATATTTATCTTGATTCTATTAGGGTTTCAATTGAAAATTAGATTAACACGAAATTTAGGGGCTTTTGTTTGGTTTGGTTTGTTTTGATGTGGTTTGGCCGGTAATGGTATTTAAGAATGTGAGAGTATGTGGAGACTGTCACACTGCAATGAAGTACATATCAGTGGCAAGGGGAAGAGAAATAGTGGTGAGAGATTCGAATAGGTTTCATCACTTTAAGAATGGGTCGTGTTCGTGCAATGACTATTGGTTATTCATTAGGTTCTGTATAACAGTTTAAATGAACATGTATGGAATTTTTTTGTGTATGTATGTAAAAGAAGGAAATTGTTGCAGCCAAAAACTACATGAGCTGATTAAAGTTTGGGGCAATGTGAATACATGTCATAGTACAATTCCTTTCCGACTATCATATCTTAATATTCTATAACATATTATAATATGTATTTTAATTTATGTAATGTTCGATACTATCATGTTTGTGTGAAGTTGCAGACTAAAATGACTCCCTTTGTTGCGTCTATATGTTTTTTTTCTGTATCGTCTCATACCTTCTAGAAATATCAGAACGTCGTTGGTAAGGTGATCGCGTCGAAGGACAGTGACCTTGAAAAATCGCACCAGGTTTGTCTCATGTTCTTTTGTTTTCGACTTATCGCTATACCCACGCGGCCCAATTACTTTGCCTATGTATACATTGCAGACTCTTCAACCTGCTAGAAATCCTCTTCGTCTTTGTGGAATTTGTGTTGGTATCGACGATCGTGACGATTGTAACACATCATCTTCAACCTCTGTACCATACGGCGTCTCCAACCTCTCAACCATAAGCCATCAACAGAATCATCAAGGTACACACTTCGTTCTCTACTTCTTAAACCCCTCATCATCTGCTTATTTGTGCTTTTCTACCAAGATTTCTTATTTTTTAATTAATAATTATGTTTTGGTTTGCCATGATTAAACATACTATACTCACTACTTTTCCATTGTTCCTGTTAAGTGTGCCTTACAATTATAGTTTGTATATATACACTGGTTAGAAATTGCGACATGTAACAATTGCCTAACATATACCCATTAGACTTGCCTAATATATGTTACTTAGTCCTAAGCAACCCTGCTAATTATGAGAGTAAAAGCAAAATCTGTTAAACGAAAGTTAGCATATGAAAGTGACTATCAATGTCATTTGACGGGTGATTCTAAAAAACAAAATACTAACTCCACTAGAACAATAGACCAAGCTTCCGTTATGAACATTAATGACGACACTTCAAAAATATCATCGTGCCAAGATAATATGCATGGTCAGCTTTTATCTACACCTGTTGGTGCCATGGTCAAAAAGATATGTTTAACCACCAACGCGTACCCTCCGATACCAAGGCAGCTTACATCCAGTCGCGTTGACCCCCATCTCGAGAATAAGTTATAATGGATTCAATACTTCAACATGTAAGTACCTATTAAGCAGCCTATTGTAACCTTAATTTTAAGATCTATTTACCAAGTTCCTTAATTTGGTTGCAGCTACCAATTCAGATATTGAGCATCCAAAATCCCGGCCGAAGACCATCAATACTTCAACATGTAAGTACATATATAACAACTTGCTAGGAGACAGCTTTAGTGTGATGCATTTTGTGTGAAAGGTATGAAAAGTATAATTAATTATGAAAAGTATCAAAATAAGTATTGCAAATTTATAATATTGGTTAATCCTCTTTGATATGCATTCCCGACACTGAAAGAGTATCTTTTATTACTTTTTTTAATCAGAATCTGATTATATATTGAAAGTGAAGGGGTGTACTGCTACTTGCTTAGTTGTTGTCTTTTGTTTTGAGCATGTCATATTTGACTTTCGATTATCATTCAAGCACTCAAAACAGGAGAGGCCATTATCCCACGTCTTCTGAAGCTTTTGAATCTTTGATTAAGGAAACATTTGCAAACGCAGTAAGGTCTATTATTATAGTTTTATTTTCATGCTTCATTAGCAGGAGCAGTAAGGTCTATTATTATACATTTTATTATCCTTGCTTCATTTTTCTGTTCTGACGTATAACACATTGAAAAGTTATCTGCACATTTAACAGAACTGCGTATGGAATGATTACATGTATTAAGCATATTCATGCGTTGTAATTTAGAATTAAATTGCTCTATTTTTCAGGTTGAATAATGACTTTTAAGGACCTGTAAGTCGGACAGCTGGCACATTCAACACCGCAATCGCAATGTGAAAGCTTCAACCTAAATTTTTCTGTTGAAACGGTGACCGCATACAGGCGCATGCGGTGTCATGGTTATATTTCAAATTTATACTAAGTCGCGAGTGTAAGAATGCCCTCCCCTTTCTGTGAGCTTAAAATGGTTTTTGCGTCTATGATTCACAGATACATATATAACAGTACAACAACATCATCTAATCGGGACCGATGGAGAGAAGATGGAAGTGGAAGCACTGGGATGATGGAACAAATAGTAGGATTAGATAGAACTATTTTGTATACAGTCGTTACTATAACAAAGTGAAATATCTAAGCAACCCTGCTAATTATGAGAGCAAAAGGGAAATCTGTTAAATGAAAGTTAGCATATGAATGTGACTATCAATGTCATTTGATGGGTGATTCTAAAAAACAAAATACTAACTCCACTAGAACAATAGACCAAGCTTCCGTTATGAATATTAATGATGACACTTCAAAAATATCATCGTGCCAAGATAATATGCATGGTCAGCTTTTATCTACACCTGTTGGTGCCATGGTAAAAAAGATATGTTTAACCACCAACGCGTACCCTCTGATACCAAGGCAGCTTACATCCAGTCGCGTTAACCCCCGTCTTGAGAATAAGTCATAATGGATTCAATACTTCAACATGTAAGTACCTATTAAGAAGCCTATTGTAACCTTAATTTTGAGATTAGTTTACCAAGTTCCTTAATTTGGTTGCAGCTACTAATTTAGATATTGAGCATCCAGAATCTTGGCCGAAGACTGTCAATACTTCAACATGTAAGTACATATGTAACAACTTGCTAGGAGACAGCTTTACTGTGATGCATTTTGTGTGAAAGGTATGAAAAGTATAATCAATTGTGAAAGGTATCAAAATAAGTAATAACAAAACTGACATCGAGTATTGCAAATTTATAATATTGGTTAATCGTCTCTGATATGCATTCCCGACACTAAAAGAGTATCTTTTATTACTTTTTTTAATCAAAATCTGATTATATATTGAAAGTGAAGGGGTGTACTACTACTTGCTTAGTTGTTGTCTTTTGTTTTGAGCAGGTCATATTTGACTTTCGGTTATCATTTAAGCACTCAAAACAGGAGAGGCTATTATCCCCACGTCTTCTGAAGCATTTGAATCTTTGATTAAGGAAACATTTGCAAATGCAGTAAGGTCTATTATTATAGTTTTATTTTCATGCTTCATTTGCAAAGCCAGTAAGGTCTATTATTATACTTTTATTTTCTTGCTTCATTTTTATGCGTATACAAATTGAAAAGTTATCTGCTCATTTTACAGAGTGCGTATGGAAAGATTACATGTATTAAGCAGATTCGTGCATTGAATTTAGAATTTAAATTGCTCTATTTTTTAGGTTGAAGATTGCACTTTAAAGACCTGTTAGCCGGACAGCTGGCACAAGAAACACCACAATCGTAATAGGAAGCTGCTACCAGTTTCCGTTGGAACGGTGACCGCATACAGCATATGCGTCATGGTAAATTTTCAAAGTTTTTTACTCGTAGTGGTATGAATGCCCTCCCCTTTCTGTGAGCTTAATTTTTTTAGCGTCCATGATGTCACTGATACATATATAACAGGACAACAACATCATGCTATCAGGACCATGGTGAGAAGATGGAGGGAATCACTGGGATGATGGCACAAACAGTGGGATTAGAGAGATCACTTTTGTATACAGTCGTTACGATAACAATGTGAAACATCTAACGACTGAATAACACGAGTAGAAACAAAACTTCTCAGGTACAACATTCTTGCCAGATCTTAGTGTACATAGTTTTAAACTGTATATATAATTATGCAGTTTATTATTCATCAGATGAAGCTACAATTTCTTAACGAGGTTTTGCTTAGTCCTAATGGGGAATTAGCTAGGGAACGTAGTGGTTAATTGCTTATGGGTTTCATGTCTTTCTGAAACTTTATAAATACAAGTATTGTACTTGCCATCGAGTCGGGGAAAGCAAAACACAATGCTTCTATGGATTGAAGTACGTAGCCATTTTATGTTTCATCGTAAACGGTCTGCCAACTACTAAATAAAGCTTCATGAATGTGCTCATGTCGAGACTTATGGGCTTATGTTGTAGGCTGTAATGTACTAGCAATTTTATGTTTGATATGATTTGTATTTGTTTTTAAGTTTTAGATTGGTTTAAAACGATTGAGAATAACATTTAACTCTTAGATTTTTAGTGTATAAATGTCATTACCTTTTATTTCTTGGATCAATTTTTATAAAGATTGAGTTTGTTGATAACATTTGGATCTTCTATGTATAAAACAGATATCTTTTTCTAATAGATTTGGATCTGTTTATGAAAAAGCTATATTGTTTTGTTATTTGGTTTGTATATGATACCATGTAAATCTTGGATATGATATTTGTATATATTTGGACTTTGACCTGCATATGTTTATAACAATCTTACTTCTTGAGTTTTTTTAGTTGAGTAAGTCTGCATGTGTTGTTTCATAAGTCCAAAAATAAGGATTAACGGTCAAATGTAATAACTCGATGGTAAAATTAGGACAAACAACATTTTGTACAACAAAAAGATCAAACATTTTTATTTGTATATTGTTGTATATATGTAGCTTGAATTGCATTTTTTAATGAGCATCATAACTGTGATTGTCTTTTAAGCCATTTAATTGTAAGTTTGGATCTTAATATGCATTTGTTTATAAGGCACTATGGTCCATTTTTAAGTCGATTTGATTTGCCGTGACCGATAACAACTACATTTTTACCTAAGAACTCATATCATAGTTCGTAGAAGTAAAAAGTTTGATTTTACCCAAGAACATAGCCCGGTGAGAAAACACCACAATCGATTTGATTGCTTCACAATCAAATATCATTTTAAGGTATGCTCTATTCCGAGTTATTTATTATTTTTTGTGTGATTTTAAAATAGGTTGCTATAATTATTTTTGAATGGTAGCCGTTTTTTAGTTTCGTAATTAAAATCAATGAACTTCACGTGCTCCATAAAATGCTTGAATGAATTTCATAGTTTAGATATTGTTAGTTGCATTCAATGGTTTTTAAAGCACATTGGCCTTATATGGTTGTCAGATGTGTTATGTGAATGGGTTAGAACACGCCGTAGACGTAAAAGTATGCTCTTAGCCAAAGACGGAACCTGGTGCATCTCACGAGCTCAAACGCCTCGTACTACATAATTATCAAGATATCTAACATGCTTTAAATTCGAAATTATATAACCCATAATTATAGGAGTCTTTAGTATTTAATTTATTTTTTAATGATTTAATTACTATTCTACCTTAATATATGAAACAAAACGTGTAGGGAAAACAATCATGCTTTAAATTTAGAATTAAAGAATCCATAATTGTAGGAGTTTTTAGTAGTATTTAATTAATTATTTAATAATTTAATTACTATTCTACCTTTCTATTTGAAAAAATGACTTGTATGGTGCATTAAAACGGAGTAATTGATTTATATGGTTTAAATTTTTTCTAAACCTTCCCAATAAAATCAAAATGACATGGAATGACACCTCAATGATGACATGACACACATATAGCATTTAATTTTGAAATTCACCATGTTACATATCATTTATATTAACTCATGAATGTTACAATCATATATATGATTTCAAATTTGAATTGACTTTTTCAGGATTGTGGTTCAGATAGTGATGCTGAAGATGATTCAGACAATGGTATGGTAGTTAACGTAAAGGTAATATAATAAGCTCGATCAGATCAACGTAAGTGTTGTATATGTATACGGTTAATTAAGTGTCGTGTTGAATATGCTTAGTCTTTTAATGTATATATACATATCATTTATATTAACTCATGAATGTTACAATCATATATATGATTTTGAATTTGAATTGAGTTTTTTAAGCTGCCTGGATTGTAGTTCAGATAGTGAGGCTGAAGATGGTTAAGACAATAGTATGGGAAGCAAAAATTATGGGGTTTATTAATAGTAATGTGTTTGTGTTGTTGGTTAATGTATTATGTCGAATGTCTTTGATTTTGTACATGATTGTGGCACTATGGAGAGGTATGGTTTGTTAAGTTTATGATATCCTTGTAGTTGTAATGTTGGTTGGAAAGGAAGATATGTTTGAATGTATAAACTGTGATTTATGATACATTTTTTAGATACAGTAGGTTGAAATGTATGAACTTGTGATGATAGATGCTTAGGGAAGGTAAACTGGCTAAGCATTGCATTATAGTCTGTAGGTTGAGGCATCTTTCTTTAAGGGTGAAATTGCAGGAGATGGAGAGTCTCGTAACGTCATATGTGTTTTGTATTCTGTTGAAAATAAAATTGAATGAGGAATAATGAATGCAGCATCATTCTGTTACCATCAGTCTTATAAACTAATCATGTGCTATATCAAAAAATGTTAGTATAAATGTGTTGTATGGAAAAATATGTTGTATGAAAAAATATTTTTAATTTGTTATAAGGGTAAATTTAGTGTAATAATTTAACCACATGGACTAATTTTGTACTTCATTTTAAAAACATCATTTTCTTTGTGGAGGACCACAGAATCAGGAAACACACTTTGGGACCATTACTAAAGAACAAAGAGATCCCACTTCCAACTATCACTTACTGATGAAACTGAATAAAATAATGTCGTTTTTTAGAGTAGTGCGATCGGATCTAGGTATGTGGGTTTGAGCCCTAACTTTAATTGACATATTTGTTTTTAATCTTATTATATATTAATTTTTAACAATTTAATTATAAAATATTAAATATTCAATGATTATAAATTAGGGCTTTGTTGTTATTATGAAATTTGTATCATGGTTTGATTTGAATATATATATTTCATTTTAAATTCAGACGAGTTCCCTGCTGGTGATGAGATGTTTCTAGAATTGGATGAAGTTGTCTTTAAAACTCATACCAAATGGTTCATTTTGATATTGATCTCTGAGGTATGTAAACGGATCTGTTCATTGTGTTTCTTCATTCACCCGTGATAAAGATGTATTTCAACAATGCCTTAATCATATTATATCTGAGATAGATGAACCTAAATGGGCATTATTCTACTGTAAACCAAAAAAATCACTTGAAAAGGGTTTGAAGTTATTGCATACTGATAATGATGTTCATTTATTCATTGATGCTGCTGTAAATAATGGTTCCATAAACTTGTATGTTTCTCATAAGAAACAAAACTTAGGGAAATATTATTATAAAAACATTGAATAAGAAGAAGACAATGCTGGCTTGAGGTGCTCTAGTTCAACTCCTTTTTCCACAAGAGTTAAAACAAGGATAAGCAAGAGGAAGAAAACAAGTGTGATTCATGATGAGGGTGATGATAGATAGAAATCTTGGTTACAAAACCACTAAAAAAATTTAAAGGAGGTCGTAACGGTAAAGAAAACAGTAATTGAGGATGAGGGTATTTATATGGTACCAAATGGAAAAATACGTACTGTTGTTGTACCAAAAGAATATAAGTCTGATGTAGCCATATATAAGAGAGCTTTGGTTATGGAAACAAGCTAAAATGGTGAAGAAGTAGGTGCTGTGAGAGGGGAAAGGAAGAGGTGTTAGTCTACTTAATATCTAACTATATAAGCTATAAAATCTAGGACCATAAGCTAAATTAACAAATTAAAACCTTAACATTTCTAAGTACTGTTTTTGGTATTTTAAGACTTTTTTATGACTTTTGAAAGCAAAATAAGCTAAGACAATAAGCTAGAAAACAAAATTAAAGACTTAAACTATATTAAGCTATATTAAAACTCAAGTCCTACTGAATTTGGCAAGCTAAATCCTAAAATTACCAATCTAAATTAAGCTAAGAACACAGCAGTAGTAACTGAGGTTACTACTGCTAGTGTAAAAGTTCAGCAGTACTTTCACTTGAAGGTACTGCTGATGTAATTGGACTTTTAAGAACAGAATTAAGCTATGAAATAAGCTAGAAAATGAAAACTGAAACTAAATTTATAATAAGCTATAACTAAACTTAATCCTACTTGAATTTAAGAACCTAAAAATTATAAGTTCCTAGCTAAAATCTAAGCTAGCAGTACTAACTTTTTGTTAGTACTGGTAGCAGTACTAACTTCTTGTTAGTACTGGTGCACTTTTGCACAAGTGCAAAACGAAAGTGCAGGTTTCCTAAGGGAAATCCTGCACTAAAACACACTCAAATAGAGTGTATTAACAAGATGCAAACAAGATTTAAGCCTTGGAGGGCTTAGATCAAAATTTTCACAAGTTAAATTCTAAGAAAATGTACCCTGGTGCTGTTGATCTTAATATAAGCTCAAATCTTTTAAATTCTTAAATCTAATTTATAAAATCTCATTACCTAATGCTTATAACTAAATCCAAAGCTAACTAAAAAGGTTTTGCACTAAATCATTGACTTTTAGAGGTCAAACACACTTGTGCCAAACACACCTTTACTACTATGACAGTTATGAGAAAAGCTTTTTAGAATGAATCTAATGAACAATTACTGAATACCAGACAAAAAACTAGCTTAAAACAAACTTAATTAACAAAACTTAACAACTTAATAAGCCTTAATCTAAGATCTATACTATTTTACTATATTTTTGGTTTTTAGAGGTTTTTAAGACAAATATATGAAAGACTAAGATCTAAACTAATTTAATCAAAAACAGATAATCAACTATGATTATTAAGCTAAATTATACTAAAATAAGCACTAATAAGCAAGGAGAATAAGCAAATAAGCAGTAATAAACATTTAAGCTATAACTAAGCACTTTAAAACTGAAATTAGAGAGTAATGAAGAGAGAAACTTACTTAAACCTTTAGCTAAACAAAAGGTACCAATTAAGGCAGCTACAAGCTCCCTAGCTTATTAATAAGCTAGGGTATAAGTCCTTGGGATCTCTTCCAAGTTAAGATCCCCTTCCAAAAGCTCTAATCCAATAAGATCCATGTAAGATTAAACTGATTTAAGGTTTAGATAAGATTAATACTGAATTCAACAAGCTCTATTTCAGCTTATAGACTGAAAGAGCTTTAAATGAGCTTATTAGCTTATTTAGGCGACTTAGCTTATTAAGAGAGCTTATGAAAAAGAAACTTGGAGAGATTTAGAAAAACTGAATTTCATTAATAAAAACTTGCTTACAGTACTTTTAAAGGAAAATTACAAGATTAAAACATCATTAAGCTAAGAATTTGAAATTTAAGCTACAACTAAATTAAAAGCTACTTGTAAAAAACTAGATAAAAACTACATTCCGTGTGTGTGAGAGGTGAGGCCCTATTTATAGGCTACCTTGGATCCTTCTAGCCTCTTGCCTTTCTTTCTAAACTTTCAATCTCAACCAATCATTTCTTCAATCATGCGAGCTTCTATTGTGGCCGTTGGATTGATTTGTAGACACCTGAAGATTGCCAAGTTGTCATTCTTTGTTTATGACAGCTTGTGTTTCTTTTGTGAGTAGTTTAGTGTAAAATCTATCCTTTACTTGTGCTTCCTCAAAATCCACGTGAGCTTCTTTGATGGGGATTGGCCAATGGGAGGGTTTGGTGATGTAATTCTCTGCCATGTCAGTCCTTGTCACCCGAATTGTCCTTTGT
This sequence comes from Tanacetum coccineum, assembly GCA_026074375.1. NCBI lineage: Eukaryota > Viridiplantae > Streptophyta > Magnoliopsida > Asterales > Asteraceae > Tanacetum > Tanacetum coccineum. Next base: position 9,982 of record BQNB010025157.1, read on the forward strand.
AACCTTCAATTTCTATTTGCCCCTTGATGTAAATGGAGGGTGAATTGGGGAAGACGAATGAACAGTAATTGTTCATTCGCGCCCATTTTTAACTGCTTGGGTAAAAATCGGTTGGACTTTGAGATTGTGACACTTCTAGTCCCTTTCTTCCTTTTCTCTCTTTTTTTAGTTATAAATAACTTTCGGGAATTACAAGACTGGCCCTTGTGGTTGTTATAAAAGGACATGGGCTAGGGATTTGGGTTTTGTTGACTTTTATTGACCATCTTTGACTGGATTTGACTGAGGCTTGACTTTTCTGGCTTCGGCTTTGAATCTTTGGCTTCTTTTTGAACTCTTCTGATTCTCGTGTCCGTGCTTGCCCGTTTTTGACTGTTTTCTTGCGATTTTTGACTTATCCATACCTGCACACACAAAACACAAATACAAGCATATTTTTGCCATTTTTGGTCTGTTTTGGGTTTAATTGGGTTATTTTAGGTATAAACGGATATGTGTATTTTACACTTATCAATGATGCAGTTCACGATCAGGGTAAGGTAGAAGAATTAGAGATTATTTGTAATGTCCAATGAAGAAAGAACCAGCAACTCCTTGGATACCATAAATGCGACATATATGATTGCTCACTCCCTCATTCGAGTAAAATCAAAGGTTATGATGAAGAATGATATAGGGTCTGGAATAAGTAATCCTTTACCGATAGTAATACACCAACAAGGGTGACAAAACCACACATACACATTCAAATCCATAAATGAGACACATGCGATTGCTTACTCCCTTATTTGAGCAAACCAAAGGCTAGGGATTAGGCATGAGAAAATAATTATAATTGTTGTAAAACAAAAGAACAAAATAGATAGATTAAGTCTAAAAAATAAAGAACAATGTTGCTAGCTACTTTCCCGACCATGCCCTTGAAAAAGACATAAATCATGACTCGTTTATGCTAGCAGTACTAAGTTACACTAACAGTAACTTTTATACTAATAGTACTAACTCTTATAATAGCAGTAGTAACTACTTAGTATATTTTCAGTCTTCATATCTGAGCAGTCTTAACTTCCACTGGCAATAGTAACTCCATACTAACAGCACTAAATTATACTAACAGTAGTAAATAGCAGTAGTAACATTTACACTACCAGTACTAACTACTTAGCATAATTTTCATTAATATCATCAACAATACTAAGTTATGCTTGACAACACTAATGTATACCTGAGCAGTATTAACTCTAAGAATTATCTTGAAGTCTTTTAATCCCAATAATCCTCCCCTAAACTTGATGTTCATCTTTTGAATCTTCAAGTTTCTTCATTAAAAGTCTTCACTATCATCAGGAGGATGCTTTCAAACACTTTACTCTGGTACATAGCCTTCTTTAAGCTATCTCTTGACCAATCTAAGAAGTTCATAAGCCATTTCACACTCATAGTCAACTTGAAGCTTCACATAATTGAACATCTAATGTAGTGTGTTGTATGTAAGTAGAGACTTTTTCTCAATCAATAGATAATATTATAGGGACTGTATTGGTACAGGGTAAACTCCACAAGAATCAAAAAGCTTCCAGTTATTCACTTTAGTTAATCCTTGTTGCTTCTTCCATATACTATCTTCAACATGATTTTCAAACATGGTCTTCAAGGTAAGAAGTATGTAATTATCCATGTAATTCTTTGGCTTTGTCTTCTTAAATCTATCCTTGACTATATTCCAAAGAACTTCTAAGTCTTCTCTGTTAAAGTTTTTAAGCATTTTTCCAAAAGTTAAATACATCTAAGAATTACCATCTGCTCTGATAATTTAGAAAAAGCTTTTCTTCCCTTCCTTGTAAATCTTGTAGTCAGCAATGTTTGGAGATCTGGTAGATAATGGTGTAGCATCAATAGCCACATCATCTCTATCTTTTGGAACTATTTCCAAACATTGCTTAAGCCCTTCAGATTCTTTTTCTTCCTCTACATGCTTATCTATCCTCTGCTTCTTAGCCTTTTCCTGCTCTAATTATTCACTTGCTCTTTTAGTATTGCTTTCTTGCTCTGTATCTGCTTTAGCTTTCTTTGAGCCTTCTACCACATCTGAATCCATAGGAACAAATGTATTTACCTGTTGATATATTTTGTCAAAGAGCTTCTAAATTTCTTCATAACTCCTTCCTTTTAGTTGATTATGCTTGTATCCACCCATATTCTTCAGGTATGTACACATTCTATTCCTTATCTGAGCTTTAGTAGATGGTTTACTCCTTTGTTCTGCTGCTCTTTGTGTTGCAAAGAACCTTTTTCTTTCAGCTATCATCTCCACTAACATTTTAGACTTTTTTTCAATGGAGAATTGTTCTTGTTCTTCAGTTTAAAGTCTTACAGCTAGTTGTCCATCAACTTCAATCATAGCTTAAATGTTATCTAATTCTTCAATAACTGTTGCTCTGCTAGCTTCTTCTTGTGCGTCGCTTTCTCTTTGCTCTCTTTCCAACTCAGCTTGCTCTTTAGCATGCAGTCTAAATTCCAATTCTTCATCAAGTGTAATTTGATCTTTCTTTTTCAATGGCTTTTTAGGCTTAACCATTTTTCCATTACCTTTATCTTTGCTTGATGGTTGTCTTGTTGTTATTGTTTTTATTGTTGTTGTCTCACTTGGCTCTTCAATAACAACTCCTTTTGCCTTAGGCCTTATAGTAATAGTTATAGCATCAGTTGTAACAGCTTTAGGTTTAGCTGTTTTGATTTCAATCAAGGTCTAAGCCATAGTCAACTCATCAATAGTTGTTGTTGGAGCACTAGCAGTTGTGACTTTAATACTAGCAGTAGTAACTACTTCACCAGCAGTAGTAACTGGATCAGCAGTACTAATTTCCTTTTCAGCAACTTCTTCACCTTGTAAATCATCATCAACATCAAACAACATCTCTTCATCATTCCTCTCCTCAGTCTTATTAACCAATGTAACTTCTGTATCTTGGTCAATGGCAGCAATCTTCCTCCCCTGGTTGAATGCATCCTCCTGAGCACCCAAACTTTCTTCAAAGGATTCCGCTCTCTTTGAACTACCAACCTTGTACAGTCTTTTATATTTGTAAATTCTGGACCTCCTTTTCTTCTCCAGCTTCTTAATTATCTCCTTCAATTTAGCAATCTCTGCAGCTAAAGAAGTATTTGCATTTTCCAGGGCAAGAACCCTATCAGACAGTTTTGTACAAAGGTTCATCAATTCATGAAGTTGCATTCTATCCTCACCACTTTGAGGTGGATCATAAGAAGGGGCAGAGACATGTTCCTGATAAGTAGTCTCGGTGATAAGCTCTGTAAGACCACTGTCCTTCCTCTGTTTTCTTCTTGACTTTTTCTTTTGAGGTTTTGAGGATGATGGTTGAGTAATAATAGGTGTAGAATGGGAATCAGTAGGAACAGCTGAATCTTCACCCATATCTTCTGAAGCTTGAACCATCATAGATTGAAACAAAGGGGTGACCCTACCAAAAAAACCCTTTCCTTCCCTCTTCATATTGGCAAAAACCTTCTTAGTGTGGGAATATATAACATAAATCCCATTATGTTTGGACATTCCCTCAACTTGTTTGTCCAGGAAGACTTGCACAAACCTTGGATACATAAGAAACTTCACTCCACCTTCCAAGTTCTTTATCATATTGTCAAAAATGTACTTGGAGAAGTTGAATTTTTGGTTTGTGGCAAGACATATAATAGCAGATGCCATAGTGCTACTAAATTCATTCCAAGCTGTTGTTTTAGCACCAAGGCATTACATTATGGTATGGATGAGAAATTTCCATTGGGGTGAAAAGTAAGCTTTATAGAATGTAAGCTTTTGAGTAAGATTTTCATACCCCATGAGTGTAAGCTGTTCAAAAATTACATCATTTCGCAGACATTCAGTACCTTCAGTATCATCCAACTTAAGATCACTCCTTATACTCGTCTCAATGATGATCACCTTCTTCTTATCAACTAGGGCTTGTATTTGATGTTCCCCATTGACTGTCTTAACCTTGGCGGTTGTCCAGAACTATTCAATACATGATTCATATACTCTAGGATTAACCGTTAACGCATATTTAATAGAACTTGCATTCAGAAAATCTATAATGCCTTCAAACCCATTACTTTCTTTGGGTTTCTCCAAAAACGCAACCAAATTGTGGGTTTCAGCAAACTTTGGGCTCGACATTGTGATGGGTTTTGATGAATAAAGATGAAATTGAGTTAGGGTTTATGATTAGAGAGTAAATCAAAGTGTAAAATCGATCGAATAAGTAATTGAAACCCTTAATCGAAGTATTTATAAAATCACCCTCAACAGCATTAACTAACTAGCAGCATTAAGTTAAGCATAACATTATTAACTAACCCAGCAGTAGTAAGTTATGTCTGGCAGCATTAACTTATACCTAACAACAGTAAGTAGATGCTTAGCAGCATAAACTAATACTTGCAGTAGTAAGTTTATGCTTAGCAGCATTAACTTTGAGATACCAGCATTAACTCGAATTTCATTCGAAAAAGTCCTAAACATTGAACTTTTTGCGTACATAACGCACAAATTTTTTCTGACTTATATTATTTGGGAGTAATACACCACATTTGATTTCTTCATAAACAAAAATAACCTTGAATTTTGGGGAAGAAGGAGAGCTCATTGAGTTGAGTTTTGCATGTAATGACTATACCCATACTTTAGCCATTAATACCCACACCTACTAGTCGCCATATCTACTAAAGTACAAGTCGCCCTATTTACTAAAGTACAAGTCGCCTGGGAATTTTAATTTTACTCAAAAACACATACAAGTACTAAGCAACCAAATTGTACTTTTATAAGTACAAATATTAATTGTAATATTTTAACTATTAATTGTAATATTAATTGTTACAAGGGTTAAATAAGCCAATGAAACAAAAAAAAAACCTTGAACGTTTTGCAAGTAACAGAATGTCACTTATGCTGTTAGATTGGACATTGTGAATCTTCCAACATTGAACAAATATGCTAGGGGATTGATTGGTTCCAAAATGCTAACATAACATAATAGTTTAAGCATACATCCAAATACCTACATGTTGTTCAAAGTTAAACTACCATGAAATTCAACAAGTTTGAAACAAGGAAAACATAATTAAGAAATTTAAACAAAGATATATTGATAGCATCCACCACATTCATAAGACACTTGACGAACCAGAGTTCCAGCAACCTTAGCCTGCACAAAACAACATCGTTCAAATATTAGGGTTCATGAAAAAAATACATTGCAGAATGAAAAACAAATTCTACATAAACTTACCAGCTTACAAAAACTATGCTAAGAACATATGATACAGTTCACGATCAGGGTAAGGTAGAAGAATTAGAGATTCTTTGTACTGTCCAATGAAGAAAGAACCAGCAACTCCTTGGATACCGAGGTTCTGAAGTGTTTGTGTAGATATATTGAAAACTTGTACAGAATTAGCAAGTTGGTGGGGGCCTGGTACTTCAACTATTGGTAACGATATTTCATCCATAGTAAAACCAAGTAACTTAACATAATTAGGGGTGGGAATGGCAAAAAGTAAGGTAAACGATGTTAAAGATGTAACATCAACCAATACAGACCAACCACAAAAAAGATAGCAATCAGTTTCATCCGTGCTTCCAGATAATATCAGAGAGTTTCCAATACTTGAAAGACACATTAGGACTGTTAAGCCGTCTCTAAAAACAACATCTATGTCATGTACTTGGAACGAGTGACCAATCAAATCAAATGAAACAAGTAAGTGTTTTTTGAACACAACGTGACCATCATCACTCACAAACCTTTCATGACCAACCCAAAAGATTAACCGACCTACAACCACCTGCGATGAGCATTTGAATCTGATAGATTCCTTAGGCAAAATGTTATTATCTAGTTTCTTCCAGTTCATACTGCTCAAAGTAAAGACGAATACATACCAACTTCCATGTCCACCACAAGGGTGTGAAACCTTTATAATGGTTGGGTCTAAAGTGTCTGGACGGACACCAAAACCTAAAAGGATTTTATCACTCTTGGGTTGACTATTGAAGGCAGGGACTAGAATATTAATAGATCTTTTTATAGATGGGTTCCATAGACTACAACATATACTAAGGATACCATATAAAAAACACCGTATCCCATGACAAGTGCCAACTGGCAACAAATTTGAGTCATTGACAACTGTTACTAGTGGAGAGTATGTTAGATTATGATCAAAGGATAACATGTAACTAGGAAGAGCCTAATTATACCTTAAGATCATACAACAATCGTTATTGCTACGAATACTGTAAGTTTTTTGAAAGTTGATCAAGTCTATGCAAGACTTCCATTCTTTGGAAACAGTATGAAACCGAAGTATAGACTTTACTGGAAGTCTTTTCATGATATAGATTTGTATATCAAAGGGTATGTTATCTAACATTTTTTTAATCTCTAATGATTATTTAGCTAAAGGATGAAGTTGGGTAAAGTTTGTAAGTGTTTAATGTGGTGGGTGTTGGTGGAAAAGAAGATATAGCTTGACCATTAATGAGAATCAATCTACTTAATTAAACAACCATTTTAGGATGTACCTTAGTATACTTGATATGAATCTACTAAAAATATATCATATAAATTAAATAATGAAAAAAAGAATTTTGTATGTACCTTAAACAAATGACGATGTTCATTCAACTAGAATCTTGTGGTTCCAAAAAAATTCCAGCATCCTTTCACGATAGGCTAACGCTGTTTTAAGAGGGTCGTTATCGACTGCCACCGGTAGGTTACGGCATAATTTATAAATAAACATACAGACCTATATCCCACAGTCGCCATATAATGATGCTTGAAATGGAACAGCGGCATAATTGTATGTGATCTTATAGTGGTCAGCTGATATGCCCTTGCTATCAAATATACCATGCATGAGTAGATAAAGAGTTAGTTTCTCTGACAATACCTTCTTCATTCGTCTCCACTAACGCCTTCTACTTCCACCAGCCCAACCAAGTAAATATAAAATGTAACAACACCAGTACGTATTTCAAGCTGGGCAAGACACCAATGTTTTTTCGGTTCATTAACCAGAAAATACACCTGATTTATAATTAAGGAACAATTAATAACAAATTAACAAACAATTTAATTTGACATAATAAAAAGTTTGGGCGGAACAAACCTTCTCAACGGCTATCCAGGGCAGGGGATACATATGGCCATTTGAAAAATAATCTTGCATCATCCCATTTAAGATGCATGTTAAGAAATGAGGGCTTACAATCGCCCAATCTGCTTCGGTTGGTCTTAGAGACCTCATTAGATCAATCCATAAATCAAGGTGCTATGAATGGAAATTAAAATATAATTAAGAACTGAAATGAATTATGATCAATTTTAAATTAAGCAATCTATAAGTACTTACTTGGTCAGTCAACCAACCTGATTTACCAATGTTAAGACAAGATAACCTCAACCAAAAAGATTGACATATAACAATGTCTCTTTGCCCTAAGGAAACCGATACTCTGGTAGATCTTTGTTGTTTATAAACGCAGACATATACTCAGGAACTGTAACCTTGTCACTTTTGCAACCATCTAGTCTTGATAGATTCTAGTTAAAAGAAATATAAAAATTTGATTATAAACAATACTTAATTTATAAATTATAAATTAACTATGAATTTGCGCCAAACCTTAACAAATGGGTCATGTGTCATTATATGATTCATTAACCGAATTTATGGTTGTCCGAAGATATCCTGTAATCAATAGGACATATGACTAATATACTAAAATATAATATATTGAATTAAAATTGATAATAACAAGTAATGTACCTCTAAATCGAAAGGCATCACAATGTCTTCTGTTTTGTTTAACCTTGTCTTTCTTTTTATGGTAACGGGAGTTGTATCTGATTGTTGACCAAATGGTGATTTCAAAGACATAGCCATCTTCTTCTTTCTTATTTTAGCAGACCTTAAAACATAGTTTGGTCTTAAAGCGCGTTTGAAATTCTTCTTCTTAAATTTAAGGGTGCCTAAACTAGGTTGCTCTTCAACTGTAACCCCAACAGTTTCTTGAATAACAGTTGTTTTTTCCTTTATCAGCATTTTCTTGTTGTTCTAAGATCCAATCTTTGACATCAACTATATCAGGTTCTTGTTGCAACTCCATATCATTTAACAATGATTTGGCAGGTTGCTCTTCATCGTTGAACAATGACATGTAGTCATCATCATAACTATCCACCTATCAAAATTTAGATACAAGGAAAAGATCAGTAGAAGAATTTTGTCAGTAGTAATAAATTATCAAAGATAAGATATAAGTACATACATCAGCTTCATCAAAGTCATCTTTTGGTTTGATGGTACGTAACATAGGATCATTAACTTTAGGAGGTATAACCACTAAATCAATATGGTACGTAACATAAGGTATAATAAATTATCAAAGATAAGGTATAACAACTGAATCAATATTTGGACTTTCTATTTTAGTGCCTAAAGCTTTGATTAGAAGGTGCAAATGATGCTGAGTATTACTATAACGATCCTTTGCATTTGGACCATCAATTTCCATGTTATCGTCTAAATGAGACACATCTTTGTCATTTCCAGGATGAGCAGAAGAGGATGAAGCCTACTATTTAATTAAACCAGTTAATGTTTGGTCTATTAATTTAACATTTCAGGAACAAGCCTGCTATACAATAAAATCAGAAGAGGATGAAGCATGCTAACATTTACCTTACTAGACACACCACCAATATGATTTGAACTATCATTATGATAGGAAGAAAAGTTTGGCTTCTCTTCAATAGACACGCCACCATCATACTTTTTTGGGTTGCAATCACTTGATTCATTTTTGGTACACAAATCATTTGTAAGTAATTTTTTAAACTTAACAAAAGTTTTGGAAGTCTCTAACTTTGAAAATCTTTTTGTCAATTCATCAAACTTATCATCTTTTCGTTTCTTTATCAACAAAACTTCTTTTTTAAGAGCATCAAATTCAGTAAAAAATTCAGATACTGCAGCATTTCCCGCTTGTGGACTATGTGACGACATGGTTGGAAGCATTGCGGCTTCTTCAATAACATCTTTTGTTTGTGAATCCAAAACACCATCCCCATCATTAACTGACATTCAATTCATTTTAGGAAAAAAAATTCCTTCAACCCTATCAACAAAAGTACCATCTTCGGTGTCACCACACATTCCGTTATGCTGTTCCATACATTTTTCTCTACCTTGGTCATCTTGAAGAAATGTATCATCTTGAGCATCCAAGCCTTTAATAAACTCAGCACTATCCTTAAATCATGTCTGACTCATCTCTTCAGGACTTAAAATTAGGGCCACATTTGGATTTGACATCTAGAAAAAATATAAATAATGTTCACGTACAACATGATGGAAAAACAAATGAATTATGTCAAATAAAGTTTTTGACTTTTGTGTTTACCGGTCCAAATAGTTCTTCATAATCTGATTTCTCAAACGTTGTAATCTTTGACCAAGCAAGACCACGTGGGATCACGTTCGCCTTTTTAGACCACTATTTTTTACTATTGGGGTAACTCTCTAAAATCTATATCTATAGCAAAATAATCAGGTTATTGTATAGAAATTGTGTTTTGTTATGTATTGGTTAGAATCTATTTTTTGACAAAATTGTTAGGTTAAGTAGGCCTTGTATAAGACTGTGATACCTAATTTCCCCTTTCCCAAAAGCTTTCCCAGTAAACCACGCAAAGCATTATTATACAAAACCTAAGTTAGTTTACTTTTAAACAAGAATTAACAGTACACAATTGTCTAACCTTGAATGCTCAAGCAAACCCGTATAAATTGTATGTGCCATTGAAATTTGAGTTCTTCTTCAACTGAGCCAAATGATGTTTGGTATGTTTAGAAACCATATTTACTGTCCTATTATAAAATTTCTGCCACATGTATTCACCCCAAGGAAAAGCATTCCAAGCATCTAAATCATTCACCGACCACATTATATGTTTCGTCAAGAAATTCCTTTTCTCTTTACACATAAAAACTAATTCACCGGCAATCAGCAAACACAAACGAACAGCATCTTCATCCACCATATTTAAAAAAGTTTGCTTATCTTTAAGAACATTCAAAAGATCAAACCCGTTTATTTTCTTAAAACCTCCTTTTCTTGTTTTATTATCTGAAAAATATCGATCGAAAAAAGTACTCATTGCATCATGTTTTTCTGAGAAGTGGGCAAATCGGAACCCAGTAATCAAACAAAATTCTTTTCGACCAAACTCTAACCAATGATCCTCTATATGGAATATAATTTTATGACAATCAGGTCGAAGGTTAGAGACAGATACCTGATGTTGAAAAACATAATGCATCATATGGCTATCATTTTCGTGAGACTGAATATCTAACCACGGCCCAAAAACAGTAACCCTAAATAACTTTTCAAGATTCGGCTTCATTAACAAAAGACCTTTAATTTCTGAAAGCAACTTAACACTTGACCTAACATTGATTTTGAAATTGTACAAATCAGACATTGTGATTTGAATATGGATTTAGATTCTTGATTACTATTAGTGTTATGGATGGATTGGTAAAAAGGATTAAAGTTTCTATTCATCTGATGAAGAACAATCAGGGGAAAGAAGAACAGGTGTTGGGTGGGTGTTCATCATGAGGTTGTGTGTGTTTTAGTATGTTTTGCTGTGTGTGGTGTGTGTTTTAATAATATTAGTGTATAATATTAGTATCAGGTATAAAAACAAAAATAGGTATAAAAGCAAAAATGAAATCTTTTAGTTTAAAAAATACAAAGTACTTTAAGTAGCCCAAAAGTGCTAGTTGCCCTAAAAGTACAAGTCGTAACATGTACTATAATATTATTTTATGTAAAAGTACAAATGTAAAATGACCAAAAAACCTGTTGCACAAAATACGGTCGCCCTTATTGTGCAAGTTGCTCAATACACAAAAATTTATGCATACATAACAAATACATACCCGAAATGTACTTTAATAATTAAATAAGAGACACATGGCGTGTTGTGGTGAGGTTACCCCAATGCACAGTCGCTCTGGACTCTTTTGGCTTAAAAATGTTTTTTGGGGGAGAAGGTGACTAGAACTCAGACCTTTTAAGGAATTTTCCCATGAATTAAAATTGAACACAAACTTGAAGTTCAGATGACTAAACTTATACACATGAATGAAATTTTAACACAAACTTGAAGTTTAAATAAGAGCATCATCCTTATGTATGAATAAAGTAATTACACGGGATTAATTTACTAAGGGATATCATTTGCTCGACCAACTGTTGTAGCTTCCTACCGCCATGTCGCCCCAAAAGAAATGCCTGCATATTATTAATTTGATTAGACCACAATTAACAATAATTACATACCATAGAAGTTATACACCAAGCTAATCTCGATAAAAAAACACAGCAAGCTAATATCAATAAAATAGAGGCATAAAAGCAAGATTTTAAACGAAATTTTATAGTTTAATGTGGAGTTTTAGGGTTGTTAGCATTTGAAAATTCACTATAAAATGGTAATCTTTAGTTTCTACTAAGATGCAATCATTTATGTATCCAAAGTCAAGGCATCAATTTCCATGTTTATTATAGTGTGTATCAATGAAAACTAACCTCTTTGCCAACAATTGGCATGTATATATCCATATATATCAACTGCATTGACCCGAGCACCTTCTTCAAGCAAAAGATCTGCAACGTGAACGGCTCCCCTAACAACACTCTAGTGCAATGATGTTTGCTTGGTAAGATCCACTGCCTTGACACTAGATCCACGCTGCAAATGTCATTAAAATTCAGTAAATACCACCTAACGTTTACCATACTAAAAACGCGCATTATAACTTATCTTATGGAGTCTATCGAAGCATGTTAGCGATACTTACAGGTGTAGCCACCCTTGTTTCTCCATAGTGCGCATTTTAAGTTCATAAAAAAAGATACTACAATTTAAGAATACGTCTACGACTGTACGTAACCAACATGAATAACTAAGCTTCAAGTTGCAATTTTTTCTATAGTACAAAGGAAAAACTTTGACTCTTGTTCTAATCAGGTGAAGGCAGCCCAACTGACTCTGTCATGATACCCTATCGTCAACGAGTTAAATATATGATAACGAAGTCACTGATTAATGGCATGTGTAACTGACAGTATACAACTATGATAGCATGGCGATGCTAAACATCGGGATGCGATTATTTTCATATAATTACTATTTATTATAGGCTTCTAATGTAGTTTTCCTAATCTGTCCAGGAAAAATATTTTTATTATATGCTCATCACTATATGGAGTAATGGGATATGTTGCTAGAGATGATAGGCCTTAGTTTCATGTATAGCCTATTTTCAACCTTATTGATCATATACACCGGGCTTATTTCCATGTGAAATCAAATAACATATTTCTTTTCTTGCATATAAAATATGTAGTGAAGTTATAAATAAATACGTTTTTACTAAACAGTTTTTAGATATTTAATGCGCACTGCGTCCCTAACAGAATCCGTCTGTAAAATTTTAAAACATGTTAATTCAGAAATTGAAGATTATACAATGAAGATAAACAGAGGGTGTTTGGGATTGCTTATTTTGAAGTTGTTTATCCAAATAAAATAGTAATCTGATACCAACATGATTTATTTTAGTGCATATTTAATTCACCTGCTCTAATTTTTGAATATCAATGATTCTTTTTATGCTTTTGCTTCTTGTAGGGTCTCCTGAAACCATCGGGTCACTGATTCTTTAGATGTGTCTGATATAATCTGGTCACATAATGGGAATTTGATACCAATCATAATCTAAGATAATATGTTATTGCAGGTTTAATTGTGAGTGTAACATTGTTTACATGAGCTCTTGGCGAAAGTTCATTGTACGCATAAATCAACATCCACATCACATACAAAAAGCTGGCTCCCTTTGATGTTTATTTTTTTTAAAATTTATCCATGACAACAACCGGAGCGATGAACTAACATTTCTACCATTTACTGTTTTTTCCCAACTGTTGCATGTGTAACAACTATCCATCCTCCTTCCGCTACTTCTTTTCTTTCTTTCATTTCCTGCATCTAAAACATTTAACTTTATAAAAGCCTGACCTAGCATATAAAAAAATTACTAACAACATCATGATTAACATATTTTAGGACCAGTAATCTCACACACAAAATTCTTTAAAAGATAACAGAAAGAATAAAATGCTTGATTATTACCTTTAGATCCAAAGAAGCATTTGAGTCATATTATTCTTTGGTAATTAAAATCAAATATTGAAAAGTCAATGTACCAAAATATTAATTATAAGTAAAACATACCAAATAAAGAGAAGAGAACATTGAGTTTCGTTTGTCATGTATATTAGCGAAAACAAATTAGATTCTCTTTCTGGTTGCACGTTCCTCTGAATTATAACACAACAACACATTAAACATTTGTAATAAATAGTCGTGAAAGGATTGTTTTCACATTATCTTGTTAAACACTTACACTGGTGTCCACAAATAACGCTTGTAACCGAGCTTAGATGCAAATGTTTTTCATCTTTACCTGAAAAATCAAATTAATGTTTTCCATCCTGAAACCCGAATGCATATCAAGATTCATCACCAAGGCCCGTCTCTCATCGACGTCTTCTATCTAGTGCAGACAATGACTTTCTAGTCTAGATAGCCCACAACACCCGAAGACTACTAAAGGCCTACACTCTGAGTCTAAAACAAACGTGACTGTGGGTGTTTCGGATTGCTTATCTGCTCACCAGATTATAAAGATAAGCAAATAACAACCAGCTTATTTCTAGCTGCTTGGTTTAAATAGATAAAGGTATGCACTTAGAAGATAACCACATAAACACTTAAAGAAGCAATCCCAACTACCCTCTAAGTTTACGGCTACACTTTTATATAATAAGACATAATTACAATAAAAATGAATGTAACAACTATTGGGAAAGGATTTATGGCTCAATCAATGGGTTTTCGAAATACAGCAAGTCTAGAAAAAGCTCCAGCCGTAGCTTTGAGAGTCCCGTTGGATCAGTCAGTATTGTTAAACTGTCGAATGGAGGGATTTCAAAACATATTATATGCACAAACACATAGACAATTGCATCGCGGATGTGACATACTGGGTTCAATAGATTTCATATTCAGGGACGCTGCAGTAATCTTCCAAACATGTGACATTTTGATCAGAAAACCGATGGCGAATCAACAAAATACAATTACAACTCAAGGAAGAATCGACAAACATGAAACCATGAGGTTTGTGTTACAAAAGTGTAAAATTTCAACTGCCATCGCTCGAGCCAGAAAAGGTTAAAACCGCGAGTTACCCTTGAAGTCTAATAAAAGAGTTTTCTAAAACGGTTTTTATGGTACAAAGATTGATAATGTAATTCGTCCAGAAGGTTGGTGGTCATTAGAAGGATACTTTAAGGTTCAAACACTTTATTATACAGAATATAATAACATGGGTCCTGGTTAACGGGTAAAAGATAAAGTAAAGTGGGCTGGTTATCAAACTAATTTTAAAAAAGAAGAGGCTACTAGGTATACAGTTAGTCAGTTTATACAAGGTGAACGGTGTTTGAAAGGTGTTGATGTCCCTGTTCGTCTTGGGCTTTATAGCTAGCAAAAGTTCGTTTTAAGTGTAAATCAGGGATTACTCTATTGAATAACGATTAGCACAAGTAGAATATGAGCATATTTAAAGCATGAAATGTACTTATAAGTAGTTTGTAGTGCGGTTTTTTTGTATAGAGTTGCTATTTGTAGTGTGTTAATTAATTATGGTGCATAAACAACTAACCGTAGCTCAAATAGTTCATGGTATACTGGTATGCTACTTGGCTCCATAGCAAAAAAATTGGTTCAGGGGTAATCGCGGTTTCTAACCTTTTGACCGACTAATCCAAAAGGTTTAAACCAAACTTGAAACTAATCCACATATTGATTTTTGTCTAAGTATTCAGGTTCGGTATTCCATTCTATAGTAACTAACCTTAATTGTCACATACATAAAAAATATTATGACTTTTAATCATAGCTAAATGAGCACAAATCTATTGATTTTTCCCTCTTTGAAATTCATGATTTACGGCTTCGCTTTTCAGGGCTTCGATTTACATTAATGCTTATTCCGCTTAAATGTATATATATTGTGATATTTGCTTCGGTTACAGGTTGTCTTAGATAATGAAGTAAAAAAATTATAGGCATGACTTATAGTTCTGGATCAATATTTGACAATACTTTCAAATTAATCCATAAAGTTATTAGAGTTATAGATTACGGTGCTAATAAGCATAGCGTTTTCGCATGTTTATCATAGTATATAGTATATAAAAGGCACGTACGAGGTATACTGTAGGCTCCAACAACAAGAGTATTAGCGACTGTCATATACACGCCATGGCTACATTTAAGGTGTCCTAATTCATGAGCCAAAATAGCCTGTCCATGTATATTACCATATCGTGTTAATTACACACTACCTTTGTAAAACAACTAACGAAGTTTTTTTAACAAAATAATAACAAACGTTACTTACCTGCAACTCCTTTCTTGACAGAAGTGCTATAAGGCTGGTATGAACAACAACAATTGGCTTTTTACCATTGATGGCAAGAGTATATGCATTAAGTACTGGACTTTGGCGCACATATAGGTCAGGAGCTTCAATTTTTAGTATTGCGCTTCTGCTCACTGAACCATTAGCTAATGAAGTTCTGAAAGAGTAACCAAGAAGTGGGAACAAATTTTCATGCCGAATAGCCGATAGAAGGGTCAACTGCAGACAAAATTCTTAGTAGTTATGTTTAGTCAACAATAGCTGCCTCTTTTCATTAGCATGCTTAATTGAGTTTTAAGAAAAGTATATTCTTATTGATACTATAACTTTTATGATCCTATTTGACACTAATTACTTATAAAAAATTGAAATAAATATGGCAGAAAGTGTTTGGATTCAACCAAAAATAAAAACCCATTTTGAACCGAACCGACCCATTTCCCGACCAACCAGTATAGAAGATGGAAAACATGGTACATAAACAATGTAAAAGCAGCTCCACGACAGACAACCAGCTATGATCATCATCGAGCCATGTACCCGAAAAAAAACAAATGTATTAAATATACAAACTAAAGCTTACATTAATATGCAAAATTAAATCAAATAAATACCTGCATGCCCATGTCATGAGGAATGTCATAGCAGGGATACTATTACTCATTGCTACTGCAAACGTTGAGGTTGTATACTTCATTCCTGCTTAGTACAAGTTCTGATCGACAACGGGCCTGTTATATAAAATAGAAAACGTTAATTATCAGAATCATATAAATACGTAGAAAGGGTAAAAAAAATATTATAACATACTCTAGAAATCCTAGCAACATGATCTTGATGATGATTCATCCCATGGTCATGATCTTGATGAAGACTAAGAATGTCATCTTTGGCGTACCTTTCCTCTCATTACAACAATATCAGTAATCTTTACACAAAGACAAAGAAGAGACCAAGAATGGTTTAAAAAAAGAAAGAGAGATGACATTTCAAAGAAAAGAGCAAAAGGAGCAATTACAAGGGTGGACCTTAGCCATTATGGCATGTGCATTGTTGTCACGTAGACTGATTGGACTTTTAATGGGTGAATTCTTGTGCAATGGAGAGCTTGATGACCTTGGGGTTCTGGCTATGAAGAGGTGAACCATCACTACCATGTATACACCTCGCAAATAAACCATTTTCATAATACAATTAAACTATTTATCAACCGAAGATTGACGATAGCAAAACATAATAAGCAAATAAATTATTTTCATAATCAATCCCAAACACCCTAAAAGACAATCATACAAAATTATATATTCATTAAATAAAACATAAGACAATCATTCCTTTATGTAAATTCAAGAAAAGTCAAAGTCGGTTACCTTCTTGTCAATAAAGTCAGCCAAAAACATAGCAGGAGCTTTGGCACAAGTATCAGAAGGAAACAACGGAGCGTTATTATTCCAATCATCATCAATATATTTGTAACCTTTTAGATTTTCAGGTCATTTTTGACTTTTATTAATTACACTATTTAATTTAGTTTTGTACGGGTTTACTTTTATTTGTATATTTAAGCTAAATCGCGTAGACTAGAAATGAACATTTAACGTAAGCGGTCATCAAATAAATTGAGGTTTACGTTAGACAAGTGTTAGATAATTATTGGGAGAATAATTATTAACTTTGCACAAGTTTTTACTTTGTTGGTTATGTAAGGTGCTTACGTTTCACGATAAATTACGTTTAGATGTCCATGGAACCATAAACGTCTATCTACGTCTCAACAAATACCCTCTAGTGTACCCGATACACAAGATTTTGCAAGGATTATACAAAATCCTCTCATATTTCAAGTTTTGTATACATGTTATACAAATAATTCCTACTTGCTCCACTAATACAACTTTAGATTAAACAATTGTATTTTAAACCAAGAGATAAACTCCAAATACTTAAACATGGGGTTATTAACCAAATTTTGGTCCCCCCTTTTATGTTTCGTGACCGGCCAAGAACAAGCAAGCACACAACTGTGCAATATGACTTATCACATCATATTATGGTCTTAGCATTTGTTTAATCCTAAACAATGGAAGGTCTAGGTGATTGATTAGGAAGCCTAAAGACTTGACAAGTCCATGCTTGTGTTCCTTATACTCCAAGCAAGCATGCTAAGCTTACAATTCTTGCAAGACTTTGAGGATTGAGTGCTAGTGTTATATACATACATTTGGTCTAAGTCTTTTCTCACACAACACTTGAACAAGCAAACAAACTCTTCCTTTGTTCTCTCTTGTTGTTTTGCAAACAGTAAGCACAAAACCATCATTTCACTTCAATATTTAAGTACTACACACTTAAGAGCTCAAGTATAAGGGTTTAGGAGGAAGGTTCTTAAGTTATAAAAGGGTTAAGCAAGGACTCGGGTTATATAAGCTTTTGAAAGCTTTTGGGATCGGTTTTGGTTCACTCTACTCTACATAACACCACCCCCCCTCGAGCTTAGGACTCTTGTAAGTATAACCCTTGTGTTCTTGGCTTATTCTTACTCATCTTTTGTTTGTTTTATGGTGACCATGGTCACGTCTTGGTATAGAGACACAAACCAATGAACCGTGAACATGCATGACTTAAAACCATACATGTCACGTATGCATGTACATGTCCTTGTAAAAGATAGAACTTGTGTAGTACTTCTAAACTAAATATGGTTGGTTTAAAAGCCTTAAACTCGTAACTTATATACAGGCTCACGTGAAAACTTGTTAAACTTGTTGTCATACGTTTAGATGTGTGCATGTTGCATACTTACATCAAAGATAAGCTTAAGAAACTCATCTTGCTCTAGATGGAAGTATATACGACTCGTATGGTTTGGTTTATGGTTTAAAAACAGGTCATGGTCGGGCTAATGTGAAACCCTAGCCAGTTTTGTGAAAAGACGAGACTAGAGGACCATGGAAAGGTTTACACCTCCATTAGTATGGTCGTAGGTTCTTACCAAGACTAAGTGTAAACTCTTATGAATTTTTTTTGTAAGAAAGAAAACGTGACCTAGAACCCTATTTATACTAATTAAACTCTTGTTAAAATAACTAAGACTTTGGTGTGACTAATGGGCTCGGCTGCCCATGTACGTGACCCACACAAAGCCCAACAGCCCACATGAGGGTGTGACGGCTTACCAATAAGCTCAACGAGCTTATTAGGTCTTTTGGGAGTAAAATAAATAAGTATAAAAGGGTACACACTAGTTAAACCTAATCGGACCCTAAATGGACTCACAAGTCTAATTTCGAGCCATGTATAGGCACAACTGTGTGCTTATGGAACTAAATAAAGCCTGTTACCACTTGTTAGTTGTGCCTAATTATATTAAGTGGTAACAGGCACAAGTCTAACAAGTGGTAACAGGCTTTATTTAGTTCCTAACTGTGTGCTTATGGAACTAAATAAAGCCTGTTACTACTTGTTAGAACTTAAATGGACTTAAAATATAATTTTTACAAGTTTAGGAACTAAAAGTGTCAATATTGAAAAACAAAGAATTATACAATAAAAAGTCAACCCCTTTTTTCTCTCTCTAATGTGGGCAATTTTATGGAGACTCCTGGCTACCTAACTCTGCTCCTTTTCAGATCTTATCCTGGCTTCAATCATTCGTCCTACCTTTTAATCTTCCTAAAGGATTATTTTGGTACTCGTTGATTAGGTTAGCTTTCTTTTGTTTTTGGGCAGCTGCTTGTTCTTTATCATATCTTTAGTCAACATCGATATCCTCTTTGCTGATTGCCTATTCGTGGGTTCTCATCACTAATCGAGGTTGGGTTTAAATTCGTTACTCCTGAATCAAGTCTGTGTTGGTTGTCCGTTAGGTTTTTTAGTGTTAAGTTTATGGAAAGGGGTGAGGGAGAGGAGGATATTAATTTAGTTTTGAATACTTTTAATTTTAAGATATCTAATATAATAAATAATGATGTTAATCATGATAAGAATCTTGAAGCTACCAGTGAAGTTTCTACTTGTGAATTCGATAAGGAACAAGCTGGTTGGGAGGATACTAATATCCTTGCAATGAAGGAATCTTTTGTTAATCTGGTGATGGCTGAGTTACCAAAGAAGAAGGTGAATTTTTAAACATTGATGAATGATGAGCAGGTTGCTGATTCAGACTTTGTGTTACCTCTTGCGACGATAGCTGAGGCTAAACACAGATTTGCAAACTCATTAGTCGGGTATTTCGTTAGCAAACGAGTGGCCTTCCTATTGGTGGAAAATTACGTTACTAATACTTAGGCTAAGTTTGGGTTTCAAAAGGTGATAAAGGATGAAGATGGCTTTCTCTTTTTTAAGTTTACCTCATTAAAGGGACCGGAACAGGTTATTGAACAAGGACCATGGCTGATTCGGAACACACCTCTTATTTTAAATAAGTGGACACCTAACCTTGTGCTTAAAAAGGAGGAAGTGACCAAGGTGCCAGTAAGGGTAAAAATGCATAAAATTCCCGTAGTTACTTACTGTGAGGACGGGCTGAGTTTAATAGCAACACAAATTGGTAAACCAATTATGCTAGATGCCTTCACTAGTTCGATGTGTGAGGATCCATGGGGGAGATTAAGGTTTGCTCGCGCACTAATCGAAGTTAGTGCTGATAAAGCGTTAAAAAAGGAGGTTGTTATGGCAATTTCGGAAGAGGATGGTACGGGGCATACTAAGGAGACAATTCGTTTGGAGTATGAATGGAAGCCACCCATTTGCATAGATTACCATGTATTTGTTCACTCAAATGAACAGTGCCCTAAGCGTGTTAAGGAACCGGTTATTGAAACTGCTAATGTTGATAAAGATGGTTTAACTTCAGTGAGTAAGAAGAAGAAAAAAGGGAGGACAGTCGAAAAGTGGCAGCCAAAGTTATTGAGGGCATTAAGCTAACTAAGCCTAAACCCTCATTTTCTTTTTTGCATAAATCTATGCCAAGTTCTTCAAAGCAACCTAAACAAGCTCATGCCAGTACTAAAAATCAATTTGATGTCCTCGAGGTTCAGAATGATGATACTTTAGAGATGGGAAAGGCTAGTGGAGAAAAGAAGGACGTCTTTGATTCATAGGAGATAAGTAATGATGGAGAGGAGAGTGAAGTTGAGGTTAATTTTGATAAACAAGTCAAAAAGGGGGCAAGCACCCCCTCATCCACATGTATAAATTTTTAGCATCGCCTCCTGGAATATACGGGGATTGAACCGTCCCCTAAAGAAATCAGAGGTTCATCAAGTGGTTAACGAGAACCACCTTAGTGTTTGTGCCATTTTGGAGTCTCATGTCAAGATTTCAGGATTAGCTAATGTTTGTTCCAAAGTTTTTAGGTCTTGGGATTGGACCTCAAATGCCAATTTCTGTCCTAAGGGTTGCCATATAATCTTAGGATGAAATGCTGATGTGGTGTCGATGTTGGTTCTATCTCAGTCCAGCCAGGCGTTGCATGTGAAGATTATCCATAAAGTCACTAATGATCATCTTTATTGTTCTTTTATATATGCAGGTAATGTGGCATCAGTAAGACGACATCTTTGGACTAAACTTGATATTCATAAGCATGTGGTTCAAAACTCTCCTTGGGTTTTGATGGGGGACTTTAATGTTGCATTCAATATGGAGGATGTCTCTTCTGGCTCGTCCATGATGAATTCCGCTATGAGTGACTTTAAAGATTGTGTTGCTAATATTGAAGTCTTAGATGTTAATTGCTCGGGTTTACACTATACCTGGAATCAGAAACCCAAAGGAAGCCATGGTATTCTCAAAAAACTTGATCGTATTATGGGAAATTTAGGGTTTGTGGACAAGTTCTCGGGCGCTCATGCCATATTCCAACCTTACATAATATCTGATCATGCGCCTGCTATCTTAAAATTCCCCACTCTTACTAAGAATAAGCTGAAACCGTTTAAATTCTTTAATTTTTTAGCTTATAAGAGTAGGTTTTAGGAAGTGGTGGGAAATCATTGGAATGGTAATATTGAAGGCCATGCAATGTACCAGGTTGTTCAAAAATTAAAGGCCCTAAAGAAGCCGTTACGTAAACTCCTTCAAGACCAAGGTAACCTTCATTATCGTGTCTCTAATCTAAGGCTAGAGTTGGATGAAGTTCAAAAAGCTCTGGACCAAAATCCTGATGATGTCTCGCTAAGGGATGAGGAGGCCGTGTATGTTCAAGCATTTAATAATGCTAAGCTAGACGAGGAACGGTTTTTAAAAGAAAAGGCTAAAGTGGAATGGTTGGCAGCGGGGGATGCTAATTCGGCCTATTTTTACAAAACAATTAAAAGTAAGAATCATCAAAGTCATATTATGAACATCTTGGATGCTAATGGCATTGAAGTTACTGGTCATTATGTTCCTGACGTGTTTGTCACCCACTATGAATAATTCCTTGGATCAAGTATGCCTTGTGAGGACCTTGATGTGGCGGATTTATTCTCTCATCAGGTTTTGAATGCCTCTAATTGTCAAATGGTTTGGGACATCTCTAATGAGGAAATCAAGGCTGCTATGTTTGACATTAGTGATGATCGGGTGCCGGGTCCGGATGGTTATACATCTGCATTCTTTAAGAACGGGTGGGACATTGTTGAGATCGATGTGTACAATGCAATTAGGGATTTTTTTCTCTAATGGGCAGATTCAAAAGGAAATAAACCACACTTTTATTACTCTCATTCCTAAGGTATCTACTCCTTCTAAAGTAAATGATTATCAGCCTATTTCTTGTTGTAATGTTCTATACAAGTGTATTAGTAAAATTCTTACTAATAGAATTATTGATGGGATAAAAGAGGTGGTGAGTGAGAACCAATCTGTATTTGTCCCGGGTAGGAGAATTTCTGATAATATTCTTATTACCCAAGAGCTTATGCATCATTATCACTGGGACCGTGGCCCTCCGATGTGTGCTTTTAAAGTAGACATTCAAAAAGCCTATGATACGGTTGATTGGCGTTTCTTGGAAATCATTCTTGTTCATTTTAGCTTTCATCCTACTATGATCAAGTGGTTCATGGTTTGTGTGATGTCGGCTTCATTTTCACTTAGCATTAATGGGGATATTTATAGGTTTTTTAAAAGTAAGCGAGGATTGAGACAAGGTGACCCCTTGTCCCCGTACTTGTTCACGCTTGTTATGAAAGTTTTGACCCTCATTTTAAAAAGGAGGGTTCGAAATTCTGATTCGTTTAGGTACCATAAACATTGTAAGGATCTTAAAATTATCAATGTTTGTTTCGCTGACGATTTGTTTATTTTTTCTCGTGGTGACGTGGACTCGACTCATGTTATTATGGAGTCTCTTAAAGAATTTAAAAGGGTATCGGGGTTAGTTCCTAGCATTCCTAAGAGTACAAGTTTTTTTTTGTAATGTCCTTAATCATGTAAAGTTGGGAATTCTTAGTATCATGCCGTTTCTGGAAGGTGAGCTCCCGGTGAAATACCTTGGAGTTCCCCTTATTTCGTCGAGGCTCTTAAATAAGGATTGTAAAGTTCTTGTGGAAAAAGCAAAAAATCATATGGGAGATTGGAAGAATAAATCGCTTTCCTTTGCTGGAAGACTCCAACTATGTAAGTCAGTTATCTCTTCTATGTACGTTTATTGGGCCTCGGTTCTTATTATTCCTTAAGGGATTCTTCTTGATATCCAACATTTGATTCGTAGGTTTCTTTGGTGCAATGGAGAGTACAAGAGGGGTAGAGCAAAAGTGGCTTGGGATGATTTTTGTCTTCCTAAACATGAAGGGGGGTTAGGCATTCTTAGCCTTGAGCTTTTTAACATTGCCCTGATGACGACCCATATTTGGAACATAGTGTCCAATAAGGTGTCTCTGTGGGTTCGTTGGATCTATGCCTATAAACTTAATGGTCGCACCATATGGGATGTTCCTGAAAAGGCTGACATGAGTTGGGGGTGGCGAAAACTTCTTCAAATTCAAGAGGTTGTTCGTCCTTTTTTCTGGGTTCAACTTGGAAATGGAAAGAATACTTCCTTATGGTTTGATATTTGGTGTTCCTCTTGCCCCCTCAATAGTTTCCTTACTGTTAGGGATATTACGTATGAAGGCTTTCACATTAATAGTTTAGTGGCAGATATGGTAGGAAATGGTGGATGGATGTGGCCTCACGCATGGCTGCTAAAAGCCCCTATTCTTGGTACGCTTCCTGTTCCAAATCTTGATAATAACAGTATTGATATTGTTAAATGGCGCGATTTCAACGGTAACATGAATGATTTTTCTGTCAAACGTGCATGGGAGGTAATTAGACCTAGAGGTACATTGGTTTCTTGGCATCAAGTTGTTTGGTTCGAGCATAATATTCCTAGACACGCGTTTCAATTATGGCTTCTTTTGCTTCGAAGCTTAAAAACCCAGGACCGAATGAAACAATAGGATGTTGGTGTTGATGTGGACTTGAACATGATTCGATGTCCTCTTTGTGAGTCACAAAAGGATTCTCATGCGCACTTGTTTTTCGAATGCCCATTTTCTGCTCAGGTTTGGAGTAGCGTTCGTCAGTTAGCCGGAATGGACCTCATTCAACCGGTGTTGTCTGATATTATGCTATTTCTTCAACCTATGGAAAATTGTCGCACGGTGATTAGCATTATTGGTAGACTTATTCTTGTAGCTTCTTCGTACTTTATATGGTTAGAGCGGAATAACCGCATCTTCAAGAAGGTAAAAAAGCATCCAGAAGAGATCAAAAATATGATTATGGTAACAGTTCGTCTTAAGCTTCTTACGTTCAAATTTAAGAACTCTGTCAAGGTGAACCGGCTTCTCTCAAGATGAAAGATGCCTACTTCGTTTAGGCTCTATGGGAATTAGTGTTGGTTTTATGATGGGTAGCTCGTTTTGCTCTCGTCATATGGTGCTTATCTGGATAGGTAGCTTGGGTAGCTTTGTATACGAATTGTAGGTCGTGTAGTTAAGCTTTTCTGTTGTTAGGTGCTCTTTGAGGTATGCCTCTTGTGCTCTAGTTGGTTGTCAAGTCTCTTCTTGAGGTCAATGTGGTATTTAGCTACATTCCATTGTTCTTAAACGTTTCATGTAATTAATATATTTACCGGGGCAACCCTTTACAAAAAAAAAGTGTCAATATTGAAACTTGGAGGTCAAAATTGTAAATAAACTATAAATCATTGTTTTACAAGCCTAGGGGCTGTTTTAGACACCTTTCAAACTTAAAGGACTATTTGAAATTAACTTGGACTAAAAGTGTAACTTTTGTAAAGTTAAGGGACTAAAAGTGACAACTTAGAAAGTTATGGGTTAAAATTATAATTTAACCAAACTTAAGTAAAAAGGCCAATCCTGACAAACCTAGAGATTTAAGAATATTTTATAAAACTTAAATGGTTTTATAAATACTTAGTGTGTCAGATTGGAGTTAATGTAATGAAGATATTATTACAAGTTAAAAGTCAAGGCTTATATATATATATGTGTGGAAACCTAAAGATCGTTAGATCGTTTAAGCTCAGGTTGTTTAAACCTTTATCTTGGATAATATCAATGTTCATAAGTTATAAAAACAAAGCGGAATAAGAACAAAGATACTTAACAAGGTTTTACCAAACATTCACCACAGCTCCAATATTATTTGATCAAGATAATACAGTTACATCAATGAACTGTAACAGGAATCCTACGATTCTTGAGGCTAAACACTATATAGACGTTTACTACTAACTATACAAATGTGTACACACACGTTTTCTTTAGTCGACTCTCATTGAGAACACACAGTTTTCTGGATGCTAAAAATAATATGCCTGGACCTCCTTTTATAGCATAAGGAGTCAAGGCTTACATGGAAACTAAATAAAAGATATTAATTATTAAATATTCATCTTTATTTCTTCATATCTTTATCTCTTTTTAACCAAATCTTTATTTCGGTCCTTTTGTTTCCATCTAGTTTCATTCGTGTTTTGTCTTATCAACTCAAATATAATTCCAACAATCTTCCCCTAGTTGATAATGAAAAAACCATATAAGCACGAACTTCCCCTGAAGTTAATATATGAATGAAACTTTCCCTTAATTCATGTAATACCATCAAGAATCTACAAGTTGCAAATCATCAAATCTTCTTCCCCTTTTTGTCATCATCAAATAGGGGACTAAAATATGCAACTTTGATCTTCACAACTACGAACCAATATTACACTTCTAATCCAAGTATTCTAATGACCCAAATTTCCCTTCATTATGCACCTTAAGAAAAATGAACTTGAGCAGTAGAAACTTACACTAGCAGTAGTAACAAAGACTAGTAGTAGCAAAAATCTTCACCTCAATGTAGCATATAAATAGTTTAACATTTTAACATTAAGCTTCCCCTAAAACCCATATGTTAACCATTTCTTGAATCTTTAAATTCTGTAGGCTCTATGTAATGATTACTGATGAAGAAAACTAAGTATAACAAACTTGATGCTGAAGTAGAATAACTCAAACTTGTGTCTTATATCTTGTACTATCCGCATGACTTCGAACGTATACCCAAAACCGATGTATAAGGAGACCGCAATCTCTTGACAATAATCCTCGTCTTCTATGAGACACATAACCAAAGTGATAGAAAATGTGAGCATTAAGCACCATAAGTTAGACCACACACCTTTGCTAGATTCGTCAATTCTTCGTCACAACATGAACGCATGAACCAGTTATCTCCAAATGTAGTCAGCCATTTGAGATATGATAAAACACAAACTTAAATAATTCTACTTCAATCATTAAATTAGTGATAAATAACCTTCTTCGTAATCACATCTTTAATAAATCTCCAAAAGCGAGCCTTATAATCATTTAAGAACAATACCAAAAACTTCTGTTTGTTCAAGAACCATCTAAACAAACTATCAAGCAACCTGTGTGTGTGTTGGAACCAACCTGTTCCAATTCGAAAACCAAATCATAAACCAAAAAGTTTAAACTATCAGTTCTGTCCGACATCCTTTGTTGTGTATTGTTCGATATCGAGGATTACTAGCAGTACAAACATAATGCTAGCAGTACAAAGTATGAACAAACAATACAAACCTAAAGCCAGCAGTATAAACTTTTTAATCCAATTAGTACCAATTCTTCCCCTTGAATAATACACGTTTTCAACCATACCAACGTGCGTCTTTCCATTTAAAACTTCAAGGAAAACATATATTGAATAACCAAACAACCCATTAACCTCAGCAGTAATAACTGCTATTAGCAGTACTAACACAAATACTTGATAGCACTAACTGCTAACCCTAGCAGTATAAACTTATAGTGAGCAGTATTAAATCCACATGATTACTACTAGCAGTACTAACCCAAAAACGAAAGCAATACTAACTCCTCCGAATAAAACCAGCAGTATTAACTACTAGGAATAAACCTAGCAGTATTAACTGCTATAAGGCTAGTAGTACTAAAAAAATATCCAACAATATTAACTTGAATATCAACAGTATAAACTTAATACTGTCCATCATATAAACCCTGCTGTATAAGTACGAATCAAAATCACATCAGACCTGTTGCTGCTTTTTCTTATGTTTTTGTTGCCTCCATCTCATTCTAATAAGTTGTGTTTGCGACCTGCTGTTATTGCACCTTCTTGATTCCTTCTCATGACTGTATCAGATTCAAACCAAAAACTTTTTGACCATATTAGGGTTTAATGAAAAACCCTAGTTTTCACCATCTTGACCATATTAGGGTTTAATGAAAGAAAACACTTTAAAAGTGTCACAAAAACCCAAAAATCACCAAAAACAACTATAACTTATAACAGGAGCACGAACCTTCTTTCCATCATGAACACGACTTCAAAACAACCTTATAACATCCTAGATCGAGAGCCACGAGGCTCTGATACCAATTGTGGAAACCTAAAGATCGTTAGATCGTTTAAGCTCAGGTTGTTTAATCCTTTATCTTGGATAATATCAATGTTCATAAGTTATAAAAACAAAGCGGAATAAAAACAAAGATAATTAACAAGGTTTTACCAAACATTCACTACATCCCTAATATTATTTAATCAAGATAATACGGTTACATCAATGAACTGTAACAGGAATCCTACGATTCTTGAGGCTAAACACTATATAGATGTCTACTACTAACTATACAAACGTGTACACATACACGTTTTCTTTAGTCGACTCTCATTAAGAACACACACTTTTTTGGATGCTAAAAACAATATGCCTGGACCTCCTTTTATAGCATAAGGAGTCAAGGCTTACATGAAAACTAAATAAAAGATATTAATGATTAAACATTCATCTTTATCTCTTCATATCTTTATCTCTTTTTGACCAAATCTTTATTTCTTCCACCATGTTGTAGAATACTTTAATGACAACTTTGGTCCTTTTATTTCCATCTTGTTTCATTCGTATTTTGTCTTATCAACTCAAATATAATTCCCAACAATATATAAACTACACGGTTAATAAATATATATTTATTAACGACACTTGTCCTTAGTAGTATACTTTCTCGAGAGCAAACGAGTAAAACGAATACTTTAATCGGATACACCACCACACAAGGGTCTATACACAAGTGATAACAGTATATGTAAAATAGCAAAATATTGTAGTTTATTTAAAGAATCGTTACTCTAAAATATTAGACTAAGACGTGTCATATTTACTTAGGTATTTGACGGTGACGCATACTTACCATCTTTGGTATTTTTGCTATATTGAGAGGACTACCTATTGAGGTGAGTTCATAGCCTCATGTTTTACTATATTAATGATTTACAACTTTTGGGGTGAGAAACATGGTTTGTTTTAAAAATTGGACGTAAGTGTATATTTTATCATGATTACATGTTTGCCTAAGTAGCAATAACCCTTAGAGCCCATTATCATGAACTGTCAATTGCTTTGTATGAGCGCGAATGTTATAAATAGATGTATTTGGGGTTGACATCCCCATCAGGGTGAGTAGCTCTCACTGGTGTCACTGAGTGAACCAACGGATGTATACCATGTCGGATTCGGATGTTCCGGGTTAGAACATCATCTCGGGTAATGTAGGCAATTTATATTGCAATTCATACATATTGAGCTTCGGTGTCATGAGCTTAGGGAAACGTAATTACATTTGTAATGTTTGCATATGTTTCATTATCATACACTTGAAAATCTTACGGTCCAACATTACATTTACATAAACCTATAAATTCACCAACTTTATGTTGATGTTTTAAGCATGTTTTTCTCATGTCAATGAGGCACGAGGTGCAAAGGATACATTAGGATAGTCTTTTGGGTGTCATGCATTAAAGATTTAGAGTCATTACATTTTGGGATGATTGTTATGATCTAGAATCTCTATTTTCAAATGTTGAACAATTTAAGCCATGGTGCTTTGTATCAAACAATTTCAATAAATGTAACACCCCCAAATTTGAGTCGCAGCGGAATATGGATCCGGGAGCGTTACTTCATGAGTATCTTCGCACAAGCCATGAGAGAACGACCTCTAAATGTGTCGTTTGTAAAACAATCTCGTTGATTTTCTGAAATCGAAATACTAGTTGTCCCATAATTGCATCACAATGAAAAGCTTAGAAGCAATGCAACGAGATTCGGTCATTTGTAGAAATCCAAGTATGAAATCTTGTCATTTTAGACTCCAATGCATATCAGCTAATCCAAGCATCTAATTCACCTGAGAAAACATGCTTAAAAACGTCAACATAAAGTTGGTGAGTTCATAGATTTTTGTTTAAGTATAATTATTTAACCAAACATTTGTCAAAGTGTGTATTGCCACTTTATTCAAGGCAAAGAAAACATCCATGTGTGTAATAAACCATGATTACGATTACTCTAAGCTCATGAAACCGATGCATAAATATAACAGTAAAAATTCATGTGTATCTGTTGGGGGGCCCTATAGTCCCAACCAATAATCCGACATGTTATAACGTTCGTTTCCAGTGATAGCTAGTCACCCGAACGGAGATTGTCAATCCCGAATAGATCTATATTATAACATGCGCGTGAACGACATGCTATAATGTTCGTTCCCGGTGATCGCTAATCACCCGAACGGGATCCGCACCCGAATAGATCTATTTCATAACATTCGCGCTCACCCTCCAAGTGATTTACAGTTCATGAAGCTGTGACGTAGACATATATGTACCCATCACAGGTGTCCCCTCTAAGAACACCCGGGCATAAATGAAAACCCAATGTACCCTTCACAGGTGTTCCCTCCAAGAACACCCGGGCATAAATGAAAATATGTACTCCCGTTACCGGTGTCCCCTCCAAGAACACCCGGGCAGTAATGAATATGTACCCATCGCAGATGTCCCTTCCAAGGATCACCCGGGCATTAACTTGTAGTTATCAGTTCAATCCACTTAAGCTAATCCGTAATCATACATGTGAAAATAAATTTGTTGCGTTCATAAATGAAAACAAGTATTGTATCTCAACGCATGATATGAGAATGAGTATGGAAGTCAACCAAGTAAATGCGTTTGTAAACATGTATGCAAACGAGTTGTAAATGAGCACGTAACGAGTTTAAATCAAACACGTAAGTGAATTTGTAACAAGCATGTTCTCGCCCCAAAACATATGTAAAACAAGTAAAACATGGGGCTATAAACTCACAATATCCTTTAAAAACAATCACATTGTTATAAGATAACCAAGTAAGTATAAGAGTTTGCAGATAAGCATGTATTCCCCCTCGCGGGTTTATAAACATTCAAAAGATGGAAAAGCGAGGTTATGAACTCACATCGATGATGAAGAACGATTGATTGATAGATAGGCATCTAGTATGCACAACACGAACGGAAGACGGAGCAGCTTAATCACGAAGTTGCAACAAATCTTAACGGCTAAGTCCCACTAGCCTAGGATAATGCGTTTGGGTTTCCCGATGAATTGTTATGTCAACGCGACGCGTTGATAAAGATTTAGATTTCCCAGTTGTAATGGTTTGGTGGTTGGTTAAATAAATAAATTGAAAATATACGCAAAGCGTGTAATATATATTCGTTATATATTTCTTATGAAAAATAACCCTTATATAATTCTTACCGTAAATTATATCACAAAAACGATCAATCCAAAGATTTATGAAAAGTATATAATACCTTGCAGGTATTATATAATAAATGCGAGTTGTTAATTAAACCAATTAGTTTGACTCCAATTTAATTAACAAAAGACTTCGAATAAAAGTTGACACGTGTCTTACTATTATAACTTAAACAACCGAAATTAGTAATCGTTTATAACCATTATAAAATATAATTTAATATTTTATAAATTATGTTTCATTTCTTTAACAGGTCGTGTCTAAAACATTTCGCCTCATTGTAAAAGTATAGTTTTCGCTCGTTGTCCAGGTTATTGTATAATACCATTTAATATATCTTAATCCCTTTTATCGTTTCTCTAAAATAATAATGTTTTAGTGAATCGTGAATATAGAAAATTATATAAATTTTCGTCATGACATTTCCGTTTATAAAATGTTTTCCATATTTATAAAATCTCACGCTTTCCAGTTTCGCAAAACCCGACGTTTTCCCTAAATCAATATATATATATATATATATATATATATATATATATATATATTGTAATTATCTGCATTTCCAATATCTCAAATGTCCGCGTTTCATAGATATAGCACATATATATCATTACATCTAAATTAACCCACTTAATAAATATTATATTTATTTAACCGTTTTAAAAACCACCAAATAATATTTATCCAGTTTTAATATTTATTAAAACCTTAAGTTATTTTTTTGTCGTCTTGATATATAAACCAAACAAACCCTCGTTGTCTTGCTAAGCCAAACGCGTCCTTCGTGTCTTTCTCTCGTAAACCAAACATAACCCTTATGTTGTCATCCCTAAAACCAAACACCCCTTTGATAACTTAAACCAAACAGCCCTTATGGCTTTTTATTACAACCAATTGCAAACCAAACACACCCTTGGCTGTTTCGACAGCCAAACGCACCCTTTGTCCACCTTATTACAACCAAACGCACCCTTTTGTCCACCTTATTACAACCAAACGCACCCTTTTGTCCACCTTATTACAACCAAACGCACCTTATGGCGCATAAACAAACCAAACAGCCCCACTTGGGGTGGCTGCCACCCGAACCAAACCACCCCTAGGCTGCCAACATCAAACCCGTCGAACACGCCGCTAGCTGCTGATACCTAACCGATAGACAACTTCCTATGTGGTGGCGGGTTGACAGCCAAAACCGACCCCCCTGCTTGTCATTTATCCAACGCGACCCTACGGTGTTTTCTCTTTATAAAAAACCAGCCGCATCCCCTTGCGCGGTATAGACAAAGTCCGAGACGTACCTCGTTCGTGGTTATAATTCCTCTCACCTCGAAACTCCACACCCCTCCTCTGTTTTTACTTCTCATTGAACAACGCCCATCCTCGTGGCTCATAACCGAAAACAAGCACCCCTTGTTGTGTTATAACCAAGCGCACAAACCCGAGCACCCTTGTGGTTCGGCTTGTACACGAGTACCTACTACCCCTTGCGGGTTTTTCTGCACCCAAAACTCACAGACAAAAAATCCCTTGATGGCACCGAGGACCAACCACACGATGCCCCTGCTCCCCACCCTGCCTTGCCATAAACCAACGCACCTCTTGGGCGAAACCCAACCCCAGCGGCACCTGGAGGTGCTGTGGTGGTGGCGTTGGTTGGTGTTGATGTCGCGGTGGTGTTAGCCCGTGGTGGTTATAGGTGAAAGGAAGCGGGGTTTGATGTCGGTGACTGGTGGAGTAACGGTGGCCTCGACAGTGGTGTTGATGACGGATGGTGCAGGCTGATGTGGTGAGCTGTGGTTGCTCGGTCACCGAAATACAAACCACCCTGTGGGTGTGTTTAACCGACCGTGAATCACAATTACATCCCCTCGGGCGGTCGTTTTATCCACGGAACTAAACAACAAAACCATCCTCGTGGTTGTGGTTGGCTGTGGAGTATGTGGTTGGAATTCGCGGTGGGTGGTGGAGGCGCGTGACAGGGAGTGGGTGTGGGGATCGTATAGATCCGGCCACGAGAAGTGTTTTTGGTGTTTGCCGGAAAAGTCCGCCGGAAAAGTTTTTCGGCGGCGGCGACTGGTGGCCGGCGGCGGCATGGGGTGGCCGGCGGTGGTGGTTGAGGAGAGGGGAGAGAGAGACTAGTATATGTGTGTGTATATGTTTAGATGGAAATGAAGTAAAATTTTATAAATTTTTTATTTATAATAAAACTTTTAATCCAAAGTGGCAAGTCTCAATAGTTGGAGGGTGAATTTTGTAAATTCTTATATAGTTTTTGATAACTATCGGTTCGGGACTCATTTGAGCAACTTAACGGATGATTTAACGCGCGAAACTTGCACCATTGTTTTCCAAATCATTTTTCTAATAAAAATGAGTATTCACACGACTTATTTTCGTAAAGGTTTTATAAAATTTATTTAAAACGTTTAATTATTTATTTTATTTACTTTCGATGAACTTGTCCGTAAAAATAATTATTTTACTCGAATATTTGCGTTTTTAACAAACGTTTTTTAATAACACGATAATTAATTTATTAAATATTTTTATTTAATAAATTACGATAATTAAATATAAATTTAATTATTTTGGGTCAGTACGCGTTACGTTCAAAATCTCGCGGGGGCATTTCAGTCATCTTCTGACTGTATTCGGGTCTCGGTCAAAACTGAAAAATTGTCTGTAATATCGTTTTACACCAAATTGCTTTATAGCCCGAGTTGTGAAAATGCGATTTAGTGTTTCGTTTTTGATATATTAACTTATAAATAATAATATCTTTTTCGTTTTCAAGTCATTTGAGTTAAAAATAACTCTGCACATGAGAGATGTAATAATAATTATGATTTATTATTTAAAACATGTTTCGAAAATTTACCGGTCACGCGGTAATCTCTGTTATGTGAGGATAACTGACCAAAAGTCAAAAAGTCAAGTCAGACTAAAAAGTCAAGGATGAAAATAGTCTTTTTAAAATGTTGAAAATTCTCGGATGTTACAATAAATCCAATGTATCTTATTTTAAACAACTCTTTTAGAGGTCGTTCTCGTATCTTGTGCTATTGATCTATGAAGTAACGCTCCCGGATATATTATTCCACTGCGACCCTATTTGGGGGTGTTACAGATTTGTATCAGAGCCAAGGTTATAGAGAACCAAGTCAAATGTTTTTACTTGGATTATAACTATTTTTAAACATACAAAGGGATTTTCATGGGTCATTCATTCATACACTACTTGTGCATTAGTTAGGTATACTAGATACTGCATGATTCACATACGTGTTTATAATATATTAAGTATATTATTATGAGTCTTATATATGTACTAATGTAAACTCTGTTTGAGTGTTACAGATTCTGTCATGTCTTCATCATCCACGGTTATCTACACATCTGTCTACACTGATTTTGACCCAAGGAAAGTCTTTTGGGGAGCTGATGAGGAGCTGTCTGATGGAGGTTCTCTACGAGTCATCGTATACGGATACGAAGAACTCCCTATGCAGCCGGTAGCCCCACCATCACCGAATTACATACCTGGTCCCGAGGAGCCACATGCACCACTTCCACCGAACTTTGTTCCTGAGCCTGTGTACCCTGAGTTCTTAGTGCCATCCAATGCTGAGGCTTCGATGGAGGAGCAGCTTTATGCTGCTAATGCTTCACCGACAGCCCTATTACCAGGGTATGTGGCTGACTCCGATCCGGAGGAGGATCTGGAGGAGGACCCTGAGGAGGAGGATCATGCTGATGGAGGGGATGACGATGATGAGCCCTCCGATGATGACGATAATGATGACTCCTCTGATGATAACGAGGAGGAGGAGGAGGCTGAGGAGGAGGAGAAGGAGCACATGGCTTTGGCCGACTCTGTTGTTGCACCCTTTGTTGACCATGTCCCCTCTTCTAAGGAGACAAATCCATTTGAGAGTGATGAGTCTGTGGCTACACCACCATCACCACCGGCATATTGTACCACTGCTAGGATATCTATCCGACCCGAGGCACCTATGCCTTTTTCATCAGAGGAGGAGGTCGAGAGACTTCTTGCCTTACCTACATCACCACCATCACCACTTATCTCAGTATCACCACCCTCTGTAAAGGAATGCCTTGCTAGGTGTTTAGCTGCACCTACACTTCCATCACCACCACTACCACCTCTACCATCATCACCATTACCACTACCCATACCCGCATCATTACCGTTACCATCACCACCACTACCACCTCTACCATCATCACCACTACCACCACTACCAGCCTCATTGTTCATACCATCAATCGACCGCAGGGAGGATATTCCTAAGGCCAAGTTACCACCTCATAAGAGGTTATATCTTACTACTCCCACATTGAGGTATGAGGTAGGGGATAGTTTGACTACTGCCCCTAGACCGACTAGAGGTCATAGGGTAGATTATGGGTTTATCGGCACTTTAGATGCCGAAGTCAGATGACAGAGAGCCGAGATAGTCGGCTATAGGATTAGGGATACTTGGGTAGACCCGAGAGAGGCTGCCGAGGAGGTAACACCAGCGACTGTTGAAGGGGTCAACACTAGGGTGACCAAGCTTGCTGCAGTTCAGGAGCAGGACACCCAGGATATCTATGCTGTGATAGAGGATACCCAAGATAGGCAGACTCGGATACTTTAGAGTGTTAAGGCATTGATCAATGATAGGCAGTACCACTATAAGACTGCACGACTGTTAGATCAGGAGGCTCTGGTTTCCTGAGAGGCTTGGGCACACTCTATGGGACTAAGTTAGGTAGTCTACTACGAGCTTTAGGGATACAGGACTCACACTTGGATGCAGGATCACCGTATCGATGCGCAGGAGGCATTGATAGCGACACTGACTGCACAGGTTTCATCACTACAGGGATATTTGGCGACGGCTCTAGGCGAGATTCGAGCATACTAGGCTAGAGTTCAGACTCGTGTAGATGCTCTCGAGGGTTCTGGTAGTAGTGCCTAGGTTTACTTTTCATGATCATAGCTATCATTTTGTAGCCGGCTAAGTATTATTGGTTTTATACCCAGCTAGCATGGTAGCAGGATTTGTATTTTTCATTTCTTGTCTCAGACAATCATGTATGTTTTCCCAATTATATGTGATGTGTTGTATTATGTCATGTCGATCTCAATTATGTTATATGTTGTGATCCCTGTCATGTTATATAATCACTATGTGATGTGATCTTGTTATATGTAATATGTTGTATTATGTTATGTCGATCTCAATTTTGTTATGTGTTGTGATCCCAGCCATGTTATATAATCACTGTGTGATGTAATCTTGTTATATATTGTACCCATATCATGTTGTGATGTTATGAAAGCTCACATATTTTATATTGTTGTGATTTAGAACAATATGCCACCAAAAAGAACCTCTGTTGTTGCAAGGACTGCTGCTGCGGCTGCTGCCCTAATGACTGCTGCTGCCGTTGAGCAACTGGTCGTAGAAAGAGTTTCCACAGCACTTGCTAATCATGAAACTCTTCGAAACAACACTAATGGTCATGGCAACGGAAGACATAATTTTGGCACTGGAATCAAAGGAACTACATGCACTCCGCGTGCGTATACGTACAAAGATTTTCTGAACTGTCATCCACTTAATTTCAAGGGTACTGAAGGGGTAGTTGTGTTGACCCAATGGTTTAAAAAGATGGAATCAGTATTCCACATAAGGAACTATGATGTGAAGAACCAAGTTAAGTTTGCTACTTGCACTTTCATTGGAAATACCCTTACATGGTGGAACTCCCACATGAAGGCTGTTACTCAAGATGTTACTCATGCCATGGATTAGAAGACACTAAAGAAGATGATGACAGTCAAATACTGCCCAAGGGGTAAAATCAAGAAGTTAGAGATTGAGATCTGGAACCTAAAGGTAAAGGGTACTGATATCACGAGTTATACTCTGTGTTTCTAAGAACTCGCACTGATGTATGGACGGATGTTCCTGAGGAATCGAACGAGGTTGAGAAGTATGTTGGTGGACTTCCTGATATGATTCGGGGAAATGTAATGTCGTATCGGCCTCAGATAATGGAGGAAGCAATTGAGTTTTCCAATGATCAGATGGACCAAAAACTCCTTACTATTACTGAAAGGTAGGCTGGGCAGAAGAGGAAGTTAGAGTTTAATGCTAGGAACAATCAGGGGTACCAATAACAAAACAAGAGGCAGAACACTGGACGAGCTTACACTGCTGGGCCTGGTGAGAAGAGGGAGTACACGGGATCATTGCCCTTATGTACAAAATGCAACTATCACCATAAAGGACCATGTGCTCCTAGATGTAATAAGTGCAAGAAGATTGGTTATTTGGCTCGTGACTATAGGAATTCTGGTCCTAACAATAATAATAACAATCGTGGGAACTCCGGAGCAACTCAAAATGTTGTCACTTGTTATGAGTGTGGTGTTCAAAGGCATTTCAAGAGAGACTGCCTGAAGTTGAAGAATGGAAACCATAGTAATCAACGTGGGAATGGCAATGCTCCAGCTAAGGTTTATGTGGTGGGCAATGCAGGAACAAACCCAAACTCCTTGTACATATGCACGTGCATTGATTGAGGTATCGGCTGAAAAAGAATTGGTAGAATCCCTGGTGATTGCCATTCCGGTTGACAAAGAGAATGGTCATACGCTTGCAACAATTAACATTGAATATGAATGGAATCCTCCTCGGTGTTCTACTTGTATGATCTTTGATCATCATTCCGATAAGTGCCCTAAGTTACCAAAGGTAGCTCCGGCTGAGAAGGTGGATGAGGAGGGTTTTGTCGAAGTGAAAAAGAAGAAACATAAGAATAAAAATCGACAAACGAAGATTGCTGGTGTTCGCTTGTCAAAACCGCAGCCACAATTTAGACGTGTGGATAAGGGTGAACCTTCTAAACAGGCTCTAAAAGATACATATAAAACTCCGGAAATTAGTGTATCCAATTCGTATGGTCCTTTAAACAATGAGGATGATAATGATACCTATGTTGATTCTTTGTTAAAACAGGATGATGTTTTGAATTTCAGTGATGGTGATCTTGATGAGGAATTACAGGTTGGTCGTGATGGAAAGATTACTTCAAATGTTCCGGGGGCAAGCACTCCGGTTAATGAAGTTACCAATGATTAATATTGCCTCGTGGAATATTAGGGGTTTGAATTTCTCCCCTAAGCAAAGTGAAGTTCGTCAAGTCATTTATGACTATAAGCTATCTATGTGTGCTATTTTGGAATCTCTCCTTATTTGTTTACTATCGTCATGGAAGTTCTTACGTTGATGTTGAGAAGACGTGTGAGGGATAATGAAAACTTTACTTATCACCGTTTTTGTTCGGAAATGGAGTTAATTAACTTATGTTTTGCGGACGGTTATCTCTCAAGTGACCAAGTTATTCAAGTTCGTTTGTGGCTGCGGTCTTGACAAAGAAGAGCTGTTTGATCGTTTTATTTATGGGATATCACATTATTCTACTAGGCGTGTTCATATGAATAACTTATGTGGTTCATAATCATCATTAGGCAGCGGCCTTGGTGTATTGTTGGGGCATTATAATGCTGCCTCTCAATTTGGATGATAGTACAGCAAGTTCATCTAGGTGGATATTGATATGCGTCGAATTTAACGAATGCATTGATGAAAGAAAGTTAAAGGATATTTCTTGTACGGGGCTGCACTATACTTGGACCAAAAGCCGAGGGGTTTTGATGGGTGTTTTTAAGAAAATTTGATCGTGTTATGGAAACAATGAATTTATCAACATGTTTATGGGTGCTCATGCTCTTTTCTAAACCTACCGGATTTCGGATCATGACTACTGCTATGTTGTTTATCCCTACTGTTACTAAACCCTCTCCTAAACCTTTCAAATTCGCTAATGTTACTACTTCTCATAGCAAATTTAAAGAGGTGGTGAGTGAAGGATGGAACATGAACTCTTCAGGTTTTTGGATGTTTCGTCTTGTTAAAAAGCTTAAAAACTTAAAGAATCCTCTCGAAAGTCTACTGAGCATCGGTAATTTTCATGATAATGTGGTTAGTTTTATCATTTTTTATGTTGCTGAATTGGGACAAGGTTCAAACGGGATTTTAGATTTGGATCCTTTTAATCTTGATCTTCGGGAGGAGGAGGTGAGTATGTTCAAGTATAATCAAGCGATGGTATTGAGGAGCGTTTTCTTCAACAAAAGGCATAAGTTATTTATGGCTAAAAGAAGGGGACTCTAATTCTGCGTTTTTTCATAAGGCGGTAAAAGGTAGAGTTAGCAGGAATCGAATTGATGTTGTTACTGATGTTGAAGGTAACGTTTTTGTTAATGAGAATGTGTCTACTGCATTTGTTAATCATTATGAGAGTTTCCTTGGTCAAGAGGGGATTACTTCGCCTTTGAACACTAACAATCTTTTTGATAAGGTCCTTTCTAGTAATATGGTTGATGATATGATTCTAAATGTTAGTGATAAGGAAATCAAGGATGCTTTATTTTCTATGGGAAATGATAAATCTCCGGGTCCGGATGGGTTTACGGCTGCTTTTTTCAAGGAGGCTTGGGAGATCGTTGGTCATAATGTGATTAATGCTGTTAAAGAGTTTTTTACGAATGGAAAGCTTCTTAAGGAGCTTAATCATACGTATATTGCTCTTATACCTAAGGTTCAAATTCCTATGAAGGTAACAGATTATCGGCCTATATCTTGTTATAATGTCATTTTAAAGTGTATTAGCAAAATTATTGCTAATCATATTAAAAATAGCTTGAAAGTCATTATTAGCCCTAACCAATCTGCTTTTGTTCCGGATCGTAGTATTACGGATAATATTCTTCTTACTCATGAATTAATGCATAACTATCACTTGGATCGTGGTGATCCTAGATGTGCTTTTAAGGTGGATATTCAAAAGGCCTATGATACGGTGGATTGGGATTTTTTGAAAGCCGCTCTAACGGGGTTTGGTTTCCATGAAAAGATGATTCTATGGGTCAAAATGAATTACGTTTCTTTTTAAATCTGTTCTTTAAAGAGAAAGTAAAGGAATTACGTTTCAAAATGAAATGGGTCAAAACACTACCTTTGAGCTGCCTTAATAGATGTATACATAACAAATTGAGAGTCCGAAACACCTAATAAAAACAGAGAAGAAACATAATGAAGACAAAATATCATAGAAAACTCCAATAAAACATGATTTGCAAAACAAAAACAATGATTAGTTGAACTCCCATGTAGCCTAAATAGATCAATATAAATTGAGATCATTCATATATACCTAAAAACATGGATTCATTGCAAAAAAAACTCAATAAGTAAGTCATGATACTTGCATTGAATCAATTAATTTGTATGGTAACTGATTTTCCATTACGAAACCTTACATGCTTATTTTATTTAGTCTAAGTGAATGTATTTTTTTTCAGTCATTTGATCAAAGTCAATGTACAAATTTGCAAAAACTTAAGCATGATTCAAGTATGTACACATTATATATTTATGTATGTGTTATTTAATTCAAAGGAGTTTAAATATATATGTTAATTTAATAAGTAACATTACATGCTTGTTATAATTGATTAAGTTAATGCACTGTTAACTGATTTAGAAATTATCAGCATGCCCCATTTGAAAATATATAGTTTGTTTCTAGTTTATTTTGGTGGCATGCATGTTTGATCATTCATATGAGGTGTTTTCTATGGAGTCAAGGAAATTCCAGGAAAAGTAATTCGAAGGTAGCATGGGAGGTGGTTTGTTTGCCTAAAGACGAGGGTGGTTTAGGTATTCGAAGGTTGGATTCGTTTAATAAAGCCCTTATGGCAGCTCATATATGGAAGCTTTTGAATAAAAAGAATTCTTTATGGGTGACTTGGATTCATATTCACAAAATTAATGATCGTAACTTTTGGGATATTCCATGTCGTGGTAACATGTCTTGGGCTTGGAGGAAGGTGCTTCAGCTTCGTCATATAATTCGGAAGTTTATTTGGCACAAAATTGGTGATGGGCAGCGAACATCGATTTGGTATGATCATTGGTGCCACTTGAGTCCGCTTGCTGAAGTTGTTTCTTATAGAGATATTCATCGGGCTGGATTGCTTCCGTCCTCCAAGGTTGCTGATGTTATGGTCTCTGGAAGCTTGGTTTGGCCGATTGATTTATCAAGTAAGTATTCAAATTTATTGAGTATTGCTGCTCCTTCTATATCGGCTGGAACTATGGATACAATTGAATGGAAGTCCTCGGATGGGGTTATCCAGCCCTTTTCTGCTAGAGTTGTATGGAATTCAATTCGTCCGCATGATAATAAGGTTGATTGGTTTTATGTGGTCTGGTTCCCGGGTTGTATTCCTCGTCATGCGTTTAACCTATGGCTGGTGGTTAAAAAGAAATTGAAGACACAAGATAGATTGGCTAGCTGGAATGTTAATGCTTCTCTTGCTACTCATTGCACGTTATGCGAGTCTCAACCGGACTCCCATGATCATCTCTTTTTTGAATGTCCGTTCTCTAACCAGGTTTGGTGTCATATGAGAGACTTTGTTGGGTTACCTCGGATGCAGCCGTCTTTGGAATTGATTGTTGATTTGCTTAGTCCTTTTTCTAAAAGTCGCACGACTAGGTGTGTTGTGTCTAAGCTGGTCCTAGCTGCTACAGCTTATTTCCTATGGCGTGAGAGGAACGATCGTTTATTTAAGAAAGGGAAGAATACGGTTGACCATGTCATTGGTAGTATTAAGTCCTCGGTTCGTCTCAAGCTTTTGTCTTGCCGGTTCAAGAAGTCAAAGGCGGGGTTGGATATCTTGAAGCAATGGAATATTTCGGAAGCCCTTCTTTCGTAATGGCTGTTTTATTTAATTTATGTTCTATTAGGTGGTTTTTTCCAATTGGTGTAATTGGTTATGTATGGATAGGGCATAGGCGGATGGCATGTCATCTCGTCCTCTAGTTGTTCAAGCGTAGCTTGAGGTTAATGTGGTATCTTAGCCACATTCCATTGTGCTTAAACGGTTTTTTGGTTAATATAATTTACCGGGGTAATTTCCCCTTTACCAAAAAAAAAAAACCCAAACTCCAACATCATTATGGGTACGTTCCTTCTAAACGACCGCTATGAATCTATCTTATTT
The DNA here is from genome assembly GCA_026074375.1 of Tanacetum coccineum. NCBI lineage: Eukaryota > Viridiplantae > Streptophyta > Magnoliopsida > Asterales > Asteraceae > Tanacetum > Tanacetum coccineum. The sequence goes on from BQNB010025157.1 coordinate 51,913, forward strand.
GATACTGGTGCCAATAGAAGTTTTGTATCTACCGCATTTAGTTCCCTAATTGATATCACACCAACTACGTTAGGCCAATATTATGATGTTGAACTAGCCGATGGGAAAATAATTAGGATAAACACTATTATTCGGGGTTGCACACTAAACTTCTTAAACCGTCTATTCAACATCAACTTAATACCCGTAGAACTTGGTAGCTTCGACGTAATAATTGGTATGGATTGGTTGTCAAAGTACCACGCTGTCATTAATTGTGCCGAGAAGATCGTTCGTATTCCCAGGGGAAATGAAACCTTAATTATTTATGGTGATGGGAGTAATCAGGGAAACGGGACTCGTTTGAACATCATTTCTTGTAACAAAACTCAGAAATATTTGTTAAAAGGACATCATGTCTTTTTGGCACATGTTACAACAAAGGAGACTGAAGACAAGTCGGGGGAGAAGCGACTTGAGGACGTACCAATCGTTCGTGAATTTCCTGAAGTATTTCCTAAAGACTTGCCGGGTCTTCCACCGACTCGACAAGTGGAATATCAAATCAACTTGATGCCTGGTGCTGCACCTGTAGCACGAGCACCCTATCGATTAGCTCCTTTCGAAATAAAAGAGTTGTCGAAGCAACTGCAAGAACTATCCGACAAGGGATTTATAAGACCCAGTTCCTCACCTTGGGGTGCTTCGGTCTTGTTTGTCAAAAAGAAGGATGGATCATTTCGAATGTGCATCGATTATCAGGAATTAAACAAGCTAACAGTGAAAAATCGTTATCCACTCCCAAGGATCGCTGATTTATTTGATCAACTAAAAGGATCCAGTGTTTATTCTAAGATAGACTTGCGATCAGGTTATCATCAGCTTCGAGTACGTAAACAAGATATTCCAAAGACGGTATTCAGGACTCGGTATGATCATTACGAGTTCCAAGTTATGCCGTTCGATTTGACGAACGCACCGGCGGTATTTATGGATCTCGTGAATTGGGTGTGCAAACCATATTTGGATAAGTTTGTGATTGTATTTATTGACGATATGCTAATTTATTTAAAGAATAAAAAGGAACATGAAGAACATCTTAAGGCAATTCCAGAATTGCTTAAGAAAGAGGAGTTGTATGCTATGTTCTCTAAATGTAAATTTTGGATTCCTAAGGTACAATTTCTCGGCCACGTAATTGAAAGTCAAGGCATTCACGTAGATCCCGCCAAGATCGAATCCATAAAACATTGGGCATCTCCTAAGACTCCAACGGAGATACGTTAATTTTTAGGTCTTACCGGTTATTATCAAAGATTTATCGAAGGATTTTCAATAGTTGCTAGGCCAATGACCAAGCTCACGCAAAAGAAAGTCGCCTTTAAATGGGGTGACAAGTAAGAAGTGGCTTTTCAAACATTGAAGAATAAGTTGTGTAGCGCACCTATCTTAGCTCTCCCTTAAGGAGCTAAGAATTTCATAGTTTATTGCGATGTGTCGCATAAAGGATTGGGCGCAGTGTTGATGCAAAACGAGAAGGTGATTGCTTATGCATCACGACAGTTGAAGATCTATGAGAAAAATTATACTACTCATGATTTAGAACTTGGTGCAGTAGTGTTTGCTCTAAAACTCTGGAGACATTATCTGTATGGAACCAAGTGCACTGTGTTTACTGACCACAAAAATCTACAACACATTCTCAATCAAAAGGAGTTGAACATGAGGAAACGTCATTGGTTAGAGTTGCTCAGTGATTATGACTGTAAAATTCGTTATCACCCGGGGAAGGAAAACGTAGTGGTTGATCCTTAAGCCGTCAAGAATGGATTGAGCCATTACGAGTTCGAGCCTTAGTCATGACTAATGGTTTGAATCTTCCTAAACAAATTTTGGAAGCTCAAATAGAAGCATAGAAACCAAAGAAAATCAAGAATAAAGATGTAGGAGGTATGATCAGGAAGGATATACCGAAGGAAAAGTTGGAACCTCATGTTGACGAAACCCTATGCTTAAATAGTAGGAGTTGGTTTCCATGTTACGGTGATTTAAGGACTGTGATCATGCACGAGACCCATAAATCAAAATACTCTATCCATACGGGTTCGGACAAAATGTATCAAGACATGAAAAATCTATATTGGTGGTCCAATATGAAGGCCGACATCGCCACCTATGTTAGCAAATGTTTTACGTGTGCTAGAGTCAAAGCTGAACATCAAAGACCATCGGGATTGTTGGTATAACCTGAGATACCTCAATCGAAGTGGGACAACATCACTATGGATTTTGTCACAAAGCTTCCTAAGTCGTCACAAGGCTATGACACCATTTGGGTGATTGTCGACCGACTTACTAAGTCTGCAATCTTTACGCCAATGAGAGAAACTGACTCTACGAAGAAGTTAACAAGGATGTATATAAAGGAGGTAGTCACAAGATATAGAATACCTATCTCAATCATCTGTGATCGTGACCCTAAGTTTGCATCGCATTTTTGGAGATCACTTTAGAAGGCTTTGGGTACTAGCTTGGATATGAGTATTGCGTACCATCCAAAAACTAACGGAAAAAGCGACATGTGGAATCCAGGAATGTGAACTCAACTAGGGTATTATAACAATGATTGATTAAGCACAGCGGAATATAAATAATAAGAACACAATCATGTTACTAATAAGGTTTTCTTTATTAAACATAATAAAGAAACTAACTACTACTACTACTACTACTACTACTACTACTACACACGCTTTGCTATGCGTTTAGACTCTCATTGGAGAAGTCTACTATGAATGGATGGATTGTAACCTAGACGCCTACCGTATTTATATAGAAGAGGGTGGTCACAAACTCTAGCTTACTAACAAAGCTAACTAACTATTACATATTTAGTCCTTTATTGTTTCTTTTTTCTTCATTTCTGCTTGTGGGTTTTGTAATTATTAAATCTGTAATTCCCAACAATCTTCCCATATTTGATATTACAAAACAATCTGCATGAAGAAATAATGCTAAAACATGTCATCACAATGATAAGCTGCACATCATGAATCATCTTCCCCTTTTTGTAATCATCTAATAGGGGTCATGTGCAACTTGTGAACGCTTCCCCTTAAGTGATGCATGTAGATGGTTAAGTATATGAACAATAAGCTTCCCCTTAAAAGTATACTAACCATGTCATGAATCTCAAACTTTAATTGGCTTGAAATAGTAGGTATCAATGAAACACCCAAGTGCAATAACATCCTCCTCTCTCATGTAACTGTTGCCTTAGCCGGCGATCTACCTTAATCCTTTGTTGTATCTCACAAAAAGGGTGAACTTGTTACATAATCGATTAAAAAGCTAATGCATCAAACGTTTTCACAATATCCTTATCTGATTTAGTGCGAATAAGACATGTTTAGGACACCTTAGTTATGGATCACTGTTGGTCCCTGACCTACCTCACCATAACCGCCAAACCATTAATCCATCTCAGATCAAATCAGCAACAATAATAATACGGTTTGATCCATCTTAGATCAAAATAGGTAATTATTACCAGATACAAACGAAAATTTGTACCTCAGCTAAAGTTCATCGCTGATCCCAGATCAAAACTCCCCGTAGCCGGCCGAAATATAATAATGGGTGTGGTCCCGGACCAAAACACAGCATTATTATGTTGTGTAATAAATGAATTGTGAACACCAAACCAAATCAATAAAAAATAACCAAGCCATAAGCATCACATCGTCCAAGATCCAAGGGCATCTGTGGACCTAAAATATGTGTGTTGTTCGATATCGATCAACACTATCAGCATAAACGAGAGAAAACGGACAACACTAGCAACACAAACCAAAGCAACCAGCAGGAATCGACCAGTAGGAACCAAGTATACCCAGCCAGGAGGAATTATAAGCAACCAGTACCAACCAACCAAGCTACCAGGAGGAACCATCATAAGACCAGTAGGACCCATCGTGTAACCAGTAGTAACCGAAAAACAAAGCCAACACGAACCGAGACAAGCTACCAGTAGTAACTCAAAATCAACCAGGACAAACCAAAGCACCTAGTAGGAACCGAGACATCAACCAGAAGGAATGGAAAAGTACCAGCATAAATCATGAAATACCAGGAGAAACTTATATGCAGAAAGTCAAGGTAAAATCCTTGAAGGGCAGGAACACACAATATTCCACGAATCATCAAAACCTGTGAATTTAATGCAGCTACCAAAAATAACGTAGCCAAATATATGTATCCCTATAAATCAGGATTTCCATAACCGATTCTATTCATAAATCAGGTCAGCGTATCCCAAACAATATCTCTGCATACCACGCATCTCCATTAAAACACGTACTCCAAAACAGATTCCTTAATTCACGCTGCTGTTACTTCGTATGCCATGACTGCTGTGAAACCATTTTTAAACGAATTAGGGTTTCCTTAAGAACCCTAATTGACAAATACGCCTTTTGATAAAACAAAATAAAATTCTACACGAAAACCTTATTAACCCTAGATCAAGAGCCAGGAGGCTCTGATACCAAATGTGGAATCTAGGAATCTGGACTAAACTAGGGTATTATAACAATGATTGATTAAGCACAGTAGAATATAAATAATAAGAACATAATCATGTTACTAATAAGGTTTTCTTTATTAAACATAATAAAGAAACTAACTACTACTACTACTACACACGATTTACTATGCGTTTAGACTCTCATTGGAGAAGTCTACTATGAATGGATGGATTGTAACCTAGACGCCTACCCTCTTTATATAGAAGAGGGTGGTTACAAACCCTAGCTTACTAACAAAGCTAACTAACTATTACATATTTGGTCCTTTATTATTTCTTCTTTTTTCATTTCTGCTTGTGGGTTTTGTAATTATTAAATCTGTAATTCCCAACACGACAGGACTATTCAAACTCTCAATGATATGCTACGTGCTTGCATGATCGACTTTAGAAATGATTGGATTAAGCATTTGCCATTAGTCGAGTTTTCATATAACAATAGTTATCATGCTAGCATTAAAGTTGTACCGTTTGAGGCATTGTATGGTCGAAAGTGTGGTTCACCTGTTTGTTGGGCCGAGGTCGGAGAAGTTCAACTCACCGGTCCAAATTTAGTTCAAGAAACGACCAAGAAGATCATTCAGATCAAGCAGAGGATTCAAGCCGCTCATGACCGACAAAAGAGTTACACCAATTTAAAGCATAAGCCGATGGAGTTCCAAGTTAGGGATAAGGTTATGCTTAAGGTTTCACCTTAGAAAGGATTCGTATGTTTTGGTAAACGGGGGAAGTTAAACCCTAGATATGTTGGACCCTTCAAGGTACTGGAAAAGGTTGGATCGGTTGCTTACAAGCTTGAACTCCCTTAAGAGTTAAGCAGGGTTCACAATACATTTCATGTATCCAACTTGAAGAAGTGTTATTCCGACGAACCAATAGTCGTTCTGTTGGAAGGACTACATATCGATGATAAACTTCAATTTGCGAAGCCGTATACCACTCGTTAAGGTTCGCTTGAACTCAAGGAGGGGTCCTGAGTTTACATAGGAACGTGAAGATTCATTTAAAAATAAATACCCACATCTCTTTACAAATCGGGCGTCTTCATCCGCTACAAGGTCTTAAGCTTTGAGGACAAAGCTCTTTTAATGGGTGGAGTCTGTAACCTTTTAGATTTTCATGTCATTTTTTACTTTTATTAATTACACAATATAATTTAGTCTTGTACAGGTTTACTTTTATTTGGATATTTAAGCTAAATCGCGTAGACTAGAAATGAACATTTAACGTAAGCGGTCATTAAATAAATTGAGGTTTACGTCAGATAAGTGTTAGATAATTATTAG
>BQNB010025158.1:0-19121 GCA_026074375.1 Tanacetum coccineum
TGGTTTCGTCTTTCGACAACGTTGTTCTGTTGTGGAGTCCTCGGAACTGTTTTTTGGTAAAAAATGCCAACACTTTCATAATATTCAGTCAAATCTTTTTTGACAAATTCTATGCCATTATCGATACGGATGTATCTAAAAGTTTTGTTGAGACCAACTTGTATTTTCTTCAAAAATTTGATGACGAACTCTAGGGTTTCATCTTTCGATCTCAAAAACTTAACCCAAGTAAACCTTGAATAGTCATCTACGATGATTAAGATGTATTTCTTCCCATTAATTGTTTGCACTCGTATCGGTCTACATAAATCCATATGAAGGGTATTAAGAACTTCCAAATTGAGGTTTTTAGTTTTGGGTGTGTGGGAATGCTTTTTGCTCTTTCTTAGTTGACATGCGGAGCAAAGATTATCTTTCCCAAACTTCAATCTAGGTAAGCCTCTTACTAAATCCTTTCTTGCAAGGTCATTGATGGTACCGAAGTTCAAGTGGTTTAAACGACGATACCATAACCATGAGTTGTTCTTGGAGGCTTTGGACAACAATCGGATTGGGGAGGACTTCATCATGTCTTATCGAGATAGTGTACAAATTAGAACCACGAGAACCTTTAATTAATTCAACACCATGTGTATCTTGAACATAACAAGAATGCTTCATGAATGCAACTTCCAGATCAGAATTACAAAATTGTCTGACAAAAAATAGATTGTGTCCTAGTCCTTCTACATAGTATACCCTGGAGATCACAGTGTCACCAATCACATAATCTCCATAACCTATGATAGCACCAAAGTTGTCATTCTTGAATCTAACTATCCTGATGAACTTTTTCATGAGATTCCTGAGCCGTGAGCGATCCCCGGTCATATGTTTTGAGCAGCCTGAGTCCAAATATCAAAGGACGATCTGTATGACCTGCATTTGAAAACAAACAAAGATGGAGAGTTTGGAAAGTTAGATCCCCAGTTTTGGTTGGGTTCTTGTTCGTTAGCATGAGCAATGGCCTGATTCTTAGGTGAAGTGGTAAGGCAAACGAGAATTGCCTGGTACTGTTGGTTTCTACGTTGGTATCTAGTTAGTGGTTTCTGAGATGTGTGACTTAGTTTCTTAGTTAGCACAGAATTACTAGTACTAACGTTTTCAGTTTGCGTAGCAGGCACTACTTTGGGATTAGTGAGCCTAGTTAAAGGGCAATGTTCTCCTAAAGTGAATATTCTTCTCGTGGGCCTCCATTGATAACCAATACTTGTAAGCACTTTTCTTGTTGCTTTCCACACTTGCTTACCTTGCTTAGGTTTTCAAACTTGCTTAACTTTTCATAATATTTTTAACAGAGGGGGATGCATTCACTGAGTGCAAATAATTAACCACACACACATCATGATTTGCGGAAATTAAGCATTTGTTACATGTTTGGCAAACAGAATGAGAATTCGAATTAATTATAGTACGCCTAGAGCTAATACTAGAATCAACACAATTTGTAGTTTTCAAACTAGACTTATTGGTCCTAGGGTGTTCTTCTCCTTTCTTCTTGTTGACACTCTTAGCCGGCAAAATCCTATTTTTCTTAATATTGCTCCTAGGTTGTGATCCGCTAGCATCAGTGAAACTTTTTACTCCTGTAGAAGGAGGCACATGGAAATTAGTCTTCTGAATGTTTAGTTACTTTACATGTTTGTGTATGTTACTATTTGACGTGCCACATTGGTCCTCAAAAGTAACTTGCTTGTTCCTAGTTAAAGGGGTAGTAGCATGTTTGTTATCCTTTTTTTGTGTCGTTTGTGTAGTAGTTCTAATTGTTGATTATTTTTGATGGTTATTTTGTGTGTTAGCTGTGCCCCCACTTTCTTGTTGTATTTCTTGGTTTTTTTTGCATTTCTCTTTTCTCTTCTTTTCTTTTGCTTTTTTTCATTTGGAATTTTATCTTTTACCTATGTCTCTTCTTTGTTAATTTTTTTTTTTTTCTTTTTATTTGTCTTTTGTTTTTTTTGGTTTAAATATTTTTTTGTTTTGTGGATCTTTTTTTATTCCATTTTTGCATTGTTTATTTGGCGTTTTAATTTTCTATGCTATGTTAGTTTATTTTGTCTATTTTTTGTATTTTTTTCGTTTTTATTTTTTTTAATTCCTTCCTTAATTGTTTTTTTTTTGGTTATTTCCCTTTTTCTTTTTCTATTTTTTTTTTTTTTTTTATATTTTATTGTTTGTTTTGCTAATGATTTCTTTGGTATTCTTTGTTCCTTTTATTCACATATGTTGATTTGTTTTATAAAATCCTTATTGCTTATGTTTTTTAAATTAAATGTGTTGTCTGTCTACCCTCCTTTTTGAGTCTTTTTTTTGTTTCCATGTGTTCCTGTTATTGGTTATGTTTATTGGCAATCAGAATCAGAATGACAGGAATTAAATTACTGTAACGCTTAGAGCTTAACTACTATGAATCAACACGCTACGTGGTTCTTATAGTTCGACCTTATTTGTCCTGGGGTGTTCTGCTACTTTATTTCTTGTAAACTCCTTTAGCTGCGAGATCTATTTTCTTGGTAGGCTCTTTGGTTGTGATCACGTAGCTTTGGTCTGCAACCAGTTTACTTGTAGATGGAGGCACAAGGAACATTAGTTCTTCTGGAGTGTTTCTATGCTTTACATGGTTGTGTGTGTACGATTTGACGTGGTCACATTGTTCATCAAAAAATAACTTGCTTTTTCTTATTAGAGGGGTAGGAAGCCTGCTTTTTGTTTCTCGTTGGTTAGAGGCTTTTGGACAAGTGCTAATCACATATTATAAGAGTCCTGAGAGTGTTTAGTGTAACGCAAGCAAAGACGTGTATCTATTAGGGGTCTTGCAACCTTATCTTCCTTTACTATTTTCGCGAAGGGTTTCTACACTTTCCTTAAGATGTTTGAGATAATAAAGATGAACTTCCTTGTTGTTCCTATTGTCAGGGGGAATTGGTCCAACATCTATAGCATACCTACCGGGTGCAAGAACACTTGGTTTTACAGACTCCATAGTGTTGCATTTTAGATTTTCATGTATTTGAGCTTTCAGATTCTCATTTTTAGTTAGCAAGGCCATTATCTGTTCTATATGCTTAGCACGCGTGATCTTAATAGAACCATACAATTCCTTGTAATGTTGTTTAAATTTATCATTCTCTGTCCTAAAAAGCTCATTTTGTTCTTGAAGAACGAAGACTTTTTTAGTTAATTAAGTGATCTAAAAATCTAAGGTCATGAAATCAAGAGTACGGTCTGCTTCACTACGGGTCTCTTTCAATTGAGAGATTTGCATTCTTAATTTTTTGATGGCGTCGTCCTTTCCTTGAATGGAAGCTTTCATTTTTTCGATTACAAAGACTGAGTCAAAATCAGGAGTATCTCGAGTGGGTGGAGACGGGTTGTTTCAACACAGCTTTCATTTAAGGTGCTTGATACTTTAACTGTAATAATTAAGTGATTAACCTCAAGCATTTGAAAAATGTTTTAATATAATTCAGTTATGTTCATCTTTTTGAACCCCTATCCCGTATTTAGAAAGCTCTGACTTCAAGTTCCAGACAACCGTGTTTAAAAAATGGGTGTGGGCTTCATGCATTTCAGTAAACTCTAGATACAGTAAGCTCAGGAATTTGTTGCAATTATAGAACACTTCTTTGGGACAAGCAAATCAACAAGTAAATTATCATTTGCAATAAGGGAGATTTTTCCTCTTAATCTCAATCATAGCTTTCCTATTTACAACATTTTGGTCAACTTCAGCTTCCAAAATCCTCAAAAATGTCTTTCATTTCTTTAATTTCTTTAGTTAACGCCTTTTGGATTCCCTCAAAATGTTCTTTAAGTGTTTTGAAAAATGGAATGACCTCGGTGAGATAACATTCTTTGGTTTGTTCAAAACCCCTTTCCCCTTCAGTGAGCCCTGTTGGTGTAATTCTCTTTTTATAGGTTTTCTCAAATTCCGAAAAATATTGGTATAAGTGCACAAAGATAGTAATTTTTCACTGGACTTTGTGTTAGATTCACCTTGGGGACAAGCGTTGCAGGTGTATTTGGTGGATACACCATCAATGCTTTGATTGGTCTTGAGGCAGTGGTCTGGCTTTTTGAGAGCTTCTTCTTTATCTTTTTGAGATTCTTGAGACCTAAAATATTTTCGCTCAGTGTCAATTGCTTCTGTGGTTTGTGAAGGTCGATAAATTTATTCTCTTTCGAGTAATCAGGTGGTGCAATCTTAACGCTTATGATTCACTACACTCAGGGTTGTCATTTTGGCATTTCATTTTCCTCCTAGTGATGTAAGCTATCTCTAGGGTTTCCTCTGTGTTGTGCACTAAAGTCAGGACATGGATTGTTTTTGATATTTAATAACCATTATATAGAGCAGTGCTGACACTTTTCTTTTGCCCGGGATGGGCAATAAAGGGTTCTTGTAGCCAATAGCTTCCTTTCTCTGTTCATCATAATAGGACTTTGGTTTACCGGTCGGTTGAGATTACCACTAATATTCATATAAATATATGTTAAAAATATAAAATATATAAACAAGTTGTATAAAAACAGCAATCAATGATACCGAGAAGTAGTATTATAGAGCTTGTCCCGGGTCGTAATCCCCACGAGGCTGAATGGTTAATCGATTACGAATGAATGACAGAAATTGATTGAATTGAATTGAGAAACAATTGATTTTGTTTTTTAATAAAACTAAAAAATTAATTAAAGAAAGCTAAAATTATTCTACGGGAAACTAAGCAAGTTTATAGTGGAAATGGGAACCTTAAATATACTACAGGGGAACAAATAAACGTTATACTGGATGAATCTAAACTACGGCAGCATAAATAATGGCAAATGAAATCCTAAGAATTCTTCGGGGAAACATAGTAGGGCTAAAAAAATTAACTAAATTAATTAAAACTACAAATTACCACTTCACATGAAATGACGGATAACCGGTAATAAATTTTGTAAGCTAAAATACTAAAAATTATAAAAATAAAGTCCTAAAAATTAATTTTAATTTAAATAAATTAAAAATTATTGCTAACTTATAAGAAAATGTAAAAATTTTCAAAATCGGAGTTAAAACAGGCGAACATAAACCGGTAAGAACAAGAAAAAGACCGAACTCGTAAACGAGCCCGAAACTGAAATTTGGGCAAAAATCACCCTTCAAAGTTTTAATAATTTTCTACAAACTATTTGATTTTAAGAAAATTTTATAAAAAAGAAAAATATATTTTTCTTGTTAATTTTTGTATTTTTAGGAATTTTGAAATATTAAATACTAATTTAAAAACTAGAAAAATAGAAAAAGACAGAAAATATATGTGCAAAAATTCTGGGAAAAATCAAAATAAATAAAGAAAAAGTTTGTTAATTCTAAAAATATAAAAACGCTAATTTTTACTGTAGCAATTTAAGAGTTAAATTCAAACTAATTAAATTAAACCATAAATTAACTTAATTAAATTTAAATAAACATAAACCTAGTTAACTGTTAGGGACTAACAGTGTAATACCCCTTAGGACTAACTGAGCAAATCTAAACCTAACTAAAGGTACTAAAAGGAATTAATACTAAGAAATCCTAAAACTTACACTATATCAGTCCCTAAATAGCTAGCCAGACTATAAAAACTAATCTAAAAATTCTAAAAAGTTGCTTTATTTCTAAAATACTAAGAAAAGCAAAAACTTATTATATATTTTTTTTTTTTTTTTTTTTTTAAGCAGTTATGGGGAGCATTTTTAATAATGGAACTTGTGTCTAGTATGTTATTAATGAAGGCCAGAAATAAGCTGTTTTTTGGGCAGAATTGCCAAATAAGCCTAAAAGCTCTGTTTGGCTTTATTCTATGGATTTAAAGGGCTAAATAAGCTGAACTAAGAAACTAACCTAATAATTATAAGCTAAATTACCTAAGTTAACTAGTTGACTAGAATAAGCCTTCATAATAAGCTGAAACAATCAATAATGCTACATTGACAGTTTTTAAAAAAAGAAAATCACCTATTTGAAGCCTTGTATTAAGCTACAGATCCTAGAGAATTATGCTGCAATGCTGGGGGCTTAAAGGTTTACCTAATAAGCTTCTAGGAAAAGAAATATATACCTATGTTGATTAAGCTCTTAAATGGAAAGAAAAAGAAGGGCTGTCTGTGGCTGTAGTGCTTGTTTTTGCACCAGGGCAACAGACAAAGGCAGGATGAAGGGTGTTTTTGAGCTTATAAAATAAGCTCAAAAGGGCTTAAGACAGAAAAGCAAATATAAACAGATTTAAGGGACATAGAATAGAACTTATTTCCAAAATTTGAGCTTTTAAAAACAAATAAAACCTGCTGATAAACCAGCTTGTAAAAGGGCTTTTCCACAAAATACACTTGACATTTTGACAGCCTCAAGGCTTTGACTATGGCATTGAAACGACAGAGCAAATCTCCTTGTATTTGCATTTGGCTTCTAAAATAGACAAAGTAAACGACCTATTAACTACTTATCTAACCTTAAACTAATCACTAACCTATGTCTTTTATTTTAACAGAAAAATGAACCAATCAATAGAAAAAACTCAAATGCCACATTTATACTTAAAAACTTTTGATTTTACTTAAACTAAGTGGGGGGGGGTGGGGGGGAGGGGGGGGCGGGGGGGGGGGGGTGGGTGGTGGGGGGGGTGGCTGAGATTCTCGCCAAAGATGGCTGAGAGTTCCAAACCCATGCACATCCCCTTTTGACCCATTTTGCCCTTTAAGCCAAACACTCCCTTATTTTTAAAAATCTTTTAAACAAAATGTTTTTGACTTAAACCTGAACCAATTAGTTAACCCTATGATTACTTATCTGAGTTAAGGGCAAAATAAGACAAGTTAAACAAGTTTAAACATATATCTTTTAACCTTGTGATTTCAACAGTAGCAAAACAACAAATTTTTTCATAAATCTTGGGAATTAAAGAAAAATTAACAATATTACAAAGTACACATTCTGAAAACTTTAAATTACAATTTTTAAATTAAAAGTTAAATAAAAGAAAGCTAGCTAAAAAAAAAGGTGTGTGTTCGGGTGTGCTTTCTTGCTTATATAGAAGTCTCTAGCCTTCATAGCTTCTCAACTTGTGTTTCTTGTGTGTGTACAACCTCAGCAACAATTCCCAGCCCTAGGATCACACTTGTGTTTGTTTATACTCATTTTCGACCATGGATTTTTCTTGGGTTGAGGGGGATCGCCAACGTGGCAGTTGAAAAGGCTAGTGGGAGTGGGTTTAAGGTTAGGACTGGATTTAGGAGGGGTTGGGTAAAAGATTGGGTGGTAACATGTGATGTTGAAGGTTTTGAGGTGGTGGCGGGAAGGTTTTTGAGAAGGGTGCGTTCATTGGTTAACAGGTTTTTGAAAGTTTCAAGTGCCCAAAAAGAACCCCTCGGGTTTCATCTTATTTCATTCTCTTGTTTCTTTTGTTTTCAGTTATAAACAATTTTAAGAATAGTCACAAACAGCCCTTGTGTTTTATTAAAACAAAGATATAAAAGGTTTTGAACATGGCAGTTTCAGCCCTTGGTGTTTTTAAGGGAAATTAAGTTTGTAAAATTTGCAAAATCAGTCCCTCTCTTTGTTTAAACCCTTTTCTTTTACAAAACATATTTTTTTTTAAAATGACACTTTAAGTCCTTATGGTTTATTAAAAAAAATGTTTTTGGGCCCAGGGTTTGTGTATTGGGCCCAATCTGGGTTTATGGGCTTGTGTTATTGGGCTGAGTTGATGTACTGGGCCTGGATTGGGACCTTCAAAAGTCTTCACAGTCTTGTCAATTGCACACAAATGGGTTGTTGTCATTTGCATTGAGGGACCATTTGGTTTTCACAGTCTTCAATACTATACTATTGGGCTTTACCGGCCCATCAGATGGAGGTGACGATAGCATCAATAGTATTCTTCAATTACGGCTCCGGTTTTGACTGTTAATTTGTTGAGTTGACTTTGACTTTGACTTTTCTGGTCTTTGGCTTTGATTTGGCTTTGTCCTTCACAGCTTTTCCATTCTGTGCCTGGTTCTGTCATTTTAGCTCTGTTTTCAGTCTTTTAGTGTGATATCCTTTTCCTGCACAACACAAATGTAAAACAAACATATCTTTGGCATCGTTTTTGTCTGTTTTTGGTCATTTAAGTCCGGGGTTTTTTAATGGAAAAAGGTTTGTGTTTTTTATTTAAGCACATACCAAAAATCCCCTCATAATACGGACATTGCCGTGTCCCACGCAATGGCTATGAAGTAAGCATTTACGAAAACTAGACTCTTGACCCACTTGTCCGACTAATAACTGTGAAAAGTAGCAAAGTGTTTGTAAAGGAAAGAATCAATAGCTTCGGACAAATCCCGATTAACACCATAATTTCGTATTGTACTTGACTACTTAATTTTTTTTTTTTTGGATTTTTGAATGGTGTGTCTTTATTATTTAACTCACAATGGGATCATAGTGTGAGAAACGGTCCATAGATGATTCTACGGATGTCCTGACGGAAAAAATTTCAGATCGTCCCCGATTTTTCCATAGTCTGTAAGCCAAGCAATTTAAACGAGAACATTGTCGATATAAGTTTAGGTGTTAAAAGCCCTATACTTATGTACTTGTGAACTTTTGAACTCCGACATGGATAAATGATTACGTTGTTGTGCTCGAATTTACTCAACCATAGATCAACTTATTCTCATATTCACAAACTGATATCGAGACTAAAGCAACAATGTATTAAGACTTTGCAACGTGATTTTATGAACTTCAAAATTATTATTATTATTATTTTTTTTTTTTTTTTTTTTTTTTCTTTTTTTTTTCTTTTTTTTTTCTTTTTTTTTTCTTTTTTTTTTTTTTTTTTTTTTAAGTTTCTTAAAGCTAGGAAATGCGTTGCTAGTTTGAACACCTAACTAGGCGCGCTCTCCTATTGGATATTCACAACCACGTCCGGTGTTCTTAGTTTGAATACCCCACCCTCGTTGATAGCGTCGTGGGGTCACCACACACACCCTAATATCACTATTCAACACCTTCTTCCTAATATGGATAAGGGATTAGTGTCTTAGTTTGGAAACCCTCACCTAGGACCTTTCTTCCAAGTGAGATATCACGACACACAAGTCCCTAGAAGCAAAGTTGTCTTGGTTGAACCCCCACTCGTGGTTTAGCGGGAGTGAGGATATCACGGGGACACATTTATTACTTTGCTCCATATAATCAAATGTAATCTTTATGGCATTATATCTTTTTCAAAACTTTTGCTTTTAAAGAATCAAGTCACAAATTTGAAGGCTTTTTCTGAAAACATCCGATTGACTAGCCGATTTAATCGAACACGTATGATTGGCGGATTAGAGCTTATGGGAGAAAATGAAACAAGTTATTCATATATGTTTTTAGACGGAATCTTGTCTTAACAATTAACTTATTTTAACCTCTATCATTTCTCGTTCTTAACTTAAGAATTCAAAGCAATTCGTGAAAGCTTTGGCCTTTAAGAACTAGCTAGGGCTCAACACGGCTGTTCCGATCGGAGTCAAAATTTATTCTTACTCTACCCAAAAAAGACAAACTACTCTTATTCTATTTTGAAATTTTTTAATTTTTTTTTTTTTTTTTTTTTTTTTTTTTGCCAAAAAAATTTGGTTGGGTTAAAAACGGATGATTGATAAACAAGACTGCAGGCAAAAATCAAATCGAAGAGATTTTCCCCCCCCCCCATACTAGAACTAAACATCTGTCCTCGTTGTTTCAAAGGGGTTTTCCTACGTAAATTAAGGCTGTTGATGGAGTATTGCAAAAGATAAACGTTAGTCGAATAAGATTTGGATACTTGATTTCCCAAAATGAAGTGAGGATGTGAAGCGCGAGTTTTAAAAATGACAGAATCGGTGACGCCTTCACAATCCGGGAATACCTGGACATACCAAAACAAGGCACACAAAACATGGGACAAAACACGGGTAAATGGAAATAAAAGCCTTCTCACAAACACAAACACTTATTTATTCTACTACGGATAAGCATGGGGTGCCTCCCACGAAGCGCTTGTTTCGGGTCCCGGACGCTTGGACCCCGTCCCCCGAATTTATTTGGTCCATGGGGAAACGTTTGGAGATCCGGGACAACTCGGTTGGTAAGTCCCCTCCAAAAGTAATGTTTGATACGAGACATTCACTTTAAAGTTTGGGCCGGAGATGTAGTTTTGTGATAGCTCGACTGGTGCCATAAGGAAAAACTTGGACAACGAGTTTGAATGGTCAGACAACAGGGATTTCAATTTGCGCCGGAGAAAATCTTCAGTCTGATTTGAAGAACGGGAGGCACGATCACCAACGTGAAAAGCGGTTTTTGATCTTAGCATGCGTGTATCCTCTTGGTTTTCTCTTTTATAGTATCCAATAAAGAATTTTAGTAGGCCTGATCACGAAGTTCATTTAGTTCATTCAGTTGAACTTTCCTGTGATCACCCGCAGTTTGAATATCAAAATTTGTATGCTTGAGAGCCCAGTAGGCTTTGTGCTCTAGCTCGATCGGTAGATGACATGCCTTCCCGTACACAAGTTTATATGGAGTACACCCGATGGGTGTTTGTAAGCTGTGCGGGGATGGCCAATAAAGCATTCATCTAGTTTATGCCATTAACCGGACCAGGAGGCGCTATTTTCTCCCACAGTTCTCTCAAGAATACGCTTTAAACCCACGGATTTGTCACCTCATCTTGCCCACTTGTTTGTGGGTGATATGCGGTTGGAGAGACGTTGAGTAACTCCGTAATTATAGCATGACCTTTGTAAATTGGTCATTGCAAAAGTGAAGGTCCCGCGAATCACTTATGATAGTCGGGGTGCACCAAATCGAGAGAAGAGAGTTTTCAAAAATTTACTGACAACTCGGGCATCAATTTGGTGGGGGAGCGCTTTTGCTTGACCATTTTGACAAATTGTCCAACAGCCACGAGTTAATGTACTTGGTTTTTCCCCCCTCTTGAAGACGGAATGGCCCCATAAATCAATGCCCCAGATGTCAAATGATTTCGCAACTTGGAAGATGGAGTTTTGTGCATCTTCATCACGTTGCGCTAATTTTTACTTGACGTTGACAAATGTCCACAACGGGTGACAAAGTCCATGGGCTTCCTTGTAGTAGTCGGGCCCATAGAATCCTGAATCGAAGATTTTCTTGTGTGTAATTGGGCACCAGTAGTGTCCCCCAGTAGGTTACACGTGTGGCAAGCTTTGAGAATGATTTTCCTAAAGCTTCTTGCCCAAGAAACACAACGTCTTTCACCTGATCAGCTCGGATCTTAAACAGGAAAGGATTCATCCCAGAAATAAGGCTTGACATCTTGAAGATTTATTTTTTTGTTGGGATGTCATTCCCTTAATCACGAATTTCCACGCATGGTAGTTTGTAAAATCTGCAAAACTGGGGTTACTGTGATCTTGAAGAGCAATCGAACAAGAGTCTCGAGATGGAAAGGCTTCATTGATTTCTTTATTCTCGAGTGGTCTTGATGTGATTTTCAGTTATGGACAAGATGATCGGCGGCGAGATTTTCAGCTCCTTTTTTGGTTCTCGAAATTTTCAATATCAAATTCTTGGAGCAATAGAATCCTCGCATGAGTCTTTGCCTTAGCATCTTCTTGCGCAAAGAGATACTTGATCGGCAGAACGACCGTATACACTATGCTTTTTGGAAATAACAAGATATGACCGAAAACTTCTCAAAGGCATACACCACAGCAAGTACTTCTTTTTCAAGTAGTAGTGTATATGAGTTTGTCCTCGTTTCATATAGTCTTGCTAGCATAGTGTAAGGTTGATAAATGCTTGTTTTTCTTTGCCCGGGACTTTTGCCCCAATTGGATGTCGCTAGCATCGCACATCAGTTCAACAAGGCAAGTC
The DNA here is from genome assembly GCA_026074375.1 of Tanacetum coccineum. Lineage (NCBI taxonomy): Eukaryota > Viridiplantae > Streptophyta > Magnoliopsida > Asterales > Asteraceae > Tanacetum > Tanacetum coccineum. The sequence goes on from BQNB010025158.1 coordinate 11,936, forward strand.
CCAGTCGGGAGCAATTAAGATCGGAGCCTCAGTCAATTTTCTTTTGAGTATGTTAAAGGAATCGACACACTCTTCAGAAAAGACAAACGGAGTCTCTTTTTCAAGCAATATGAGTCATAGGACGGGCATATCTTTGAGAAGTCCATTGAATGACATCGCGGTATAAAAACCGGCGTGCCCATAGGAACTAGGACCCCTTTGACAAGATGTGGGATGAGGGTGTTTTAGCTATTACTTCGACTTTAGCTCTATCAACTCAAGTCTCCGACTTAGAATTTTATGTCGAGAACAATGCCCTTCCTTTACCATGAAATGGTCTTTTCCAGTTTAAAGACAAATTGGTGTCTTCACACCGCTTCAACATCTTTTCTAAATGGGTTAGGCACGTATTGATGAGTCCCCGAAGACGAAAAGTCATCCATGAATTCTTCCATCGTTTATTCATCATATCGTGGAAATTGCCATCATACATCTTTGGAATGTACCCGGAGCATTTCATAGCCCAAAAGGCATGCGACGATAGGCAAAAGTTTCAGTAATGGGCATTGTGAAGGGTTGTCTTTTCTTGAATCTTTTGGGTCAATTGGAATCTGGATATAACCCGAGGAAGCCTTTCGAGGAAACGTTAGTATTCAATTTCCTGCTAGTCTCTCGGCATTTGGTCCATAAATGGTAATGGGAAAGTGGTCTTTTCGGGTGGGCTTCAATTGAGTTTTTGTAAATCAATACATACTCGCCATACCGTTGTGACCCAATCGAGTAGGAAATCAGCTCCATTCTCTTATTTGTGATGACAGTCTACCCCTTTTTTAGGGTACACAATGTACGGGCTTGGCACACCCTAAGGGCTGTCAGAGATAGAGATAGGGTTAAAATCAATAGCGGCAAGGAGTTTTTTCAACCTCTTTTTGAATTACTTCGTGGATATTTTTAGGTGTCCCTTCTTGACTGTGACACAGGAATGGTTCATAGTCTTCCTCTTAATTATAATTTTGTGAGTACAAAATTCCGGGCTAACACCCTTTATGTCGGAGAGTTTCCAAGCGATGGCTCGCTTGTGGGACTTGAGAACCTTTAGAAGAGCTGCCTTTTCTCATCTTTTAAGGTCTTTAGCAATTATGACAGGAACTTTCGTCACCTTCTAAAAATGGGTACTCAAGATGCGGTGGGTAGTTCCTTTGGAGTTAACCTCGGGAGAGGTTCATTATCGGAAGAATTTCAACGGTTTTTAGCTTCCAGAGTTTGACGTTCTTTCCTACCTCCAGCATATGATGGTTCATGATTTGGGAGGGGGGGATGGTGGTTCACTGTTTAAAATTGATTCTAGAATCAGGATGTCCCCATCAGGTCTCCCCCCGATAGTTGGATCATCTTCAGATGAAGTTGGGATCATCTTCTAGAGCAAGATACGAAATCTGCTTCTTCAAATAAGAGAAGTCACTGTCCCCGAAAGGAGTGAGAGTTGGAGAAGCAGTGGAAACATTTAGGGGGCTCAAAAAATTATGGTGTGGATTGCACTCGCGATCTACGTCTTGAAAATCCTAGGTACCTCATTGAGAATTATCTTCATCACAAGCCATTTCGATGACGTCGATTTTGTTTGCCGTCATATGGTCGTAATCAGTGTGTATTTTGAAAAGTCTGGTCCTAGGTTGAATGTGATGCCTCCTTTGCCAAACACGAAGGTAATCTCTCCTCATAAACATCTATCAAAAGCATGACTTTGTTTTTAAGAAACAAACGCCCGAGAATCAAAGGGATCGTGGGTCTGGTTCAAAATCCAACACACTACGAAAGTCAGCTGGGAAATTGGACTTTCCCACCATTAGATGGGGTCTTTAGCAATTACCGATTGGTTCAGTGATTTTGAACGATCGGCTAGCTCTAAAGTCATGCAAGTTGGGTTTAGTTCAGGATAAGAGCGAGATTTTCCATGACAGAAATAAGGCATGCGATTAATGCTCGCACCATGACGCGGCCAATGCGTTTCCCGCATGTAGTAATCCCCGTAAACTCGCATGGAATCAGAAATTCGGCCAGGGTTTTTCTCATGTTTCTAGGTAACTTGTGAGGTATGACCGGCAGAACAGTTCCTCATTCAAAGGAAGTTCTCCTTGCCAATTCGCTAATTTTCCTTGTTTTCAATCAAGGTTTTAAAAGTCGATGCAAATTAGGCCATGAGCATCAAGGGGCAACCGGTTTAAAGCTATCTCGAAACTTAAATCTCATAAGATTTCGTAGAATTTCTCGATTTGGTGTTGAGCTTTTTCCTTGGCTTTTATTCATTTCTTCGTGTTGGAAAATGGAATGATGACTGGAGTCACTAACGGAGCACATTGGGCTAGGATTTGGATTACGAGTCTGATTTGAAAAAACAGGAGGTAGGACGTCTTTGGTGATTCCTTTATTAGACAGGAGGGCATCGTTGTCCTTTAGTCACCGGTGTCATGTTTAACGGCTTTCGGTTCTTGGATGGTAACTACCTCTTCGGGTAGTGATACCTTTTAAATCCTTCCTTTGGGTTGGTAACAGTGTTACAGGAAGAGTTCCAGAACCGGAAGTAGAAGCAGGTATTAGCTAGTAACAAAATTTTGAAAGCATGTCAGTTAAATTGCAATTTGGGGATTGCATGGTTTTGACCTTGGTTTTGCATGTTTCTCACACTGGCTGGATCATTGGCTGTGACATATCTTTCAAAATTGTTCTTGACACAAGTGTGATTTTTTGAGGGAGAGGGTCCTTGATGAGCTACAGGGATTAACTATGGTGATGGAACCGGAGGTCGATAATTTCTGGACCTTGGTTGAAATTGTTTCCTATGTTTTTGATTGAAGTTATTTCCCGATTGAAATTGTTTTGACTATTTGCATGAGGATTGATCAGGAGGGAGAAAACCAGGAGGTAGAATTTGATTTGAGGACCATCGGAGGTCGATAACCAGAATTTAGCTTGGTTTGAACATTGGCCGCCAGCGGCCTGGGTCACAGACTCTTGTATGTTGTCATGTAACATGTTGCTGTTAGTAGCTGGACGTTTTGATAAGAATGGACCTCCCCACAAGTTACACAACTTTGTTCAACCGCTTTAAACGGGGGCGGACAGCTGGGGTTTGGTTCTTTCTATCGAAGGGTTAATGCCCTAACCATGTCTTGAGTTCACAACATCAGATGAGGGGGACTGCTTGGGTGGAGAGCTATGTACTCATTTTAGCTACACAGATTTGTTTCTTGATTGACGTTCCTTAGATATGCTCTCGATAAATTTTAAAACATTCTCGAGGCATTTTGTTAAGAAGTTACCACCTTGCAGCTGAGTTCATGAATCTTGATCATTTGAAGTTAGGGCGTTATAGAATGTATCGAGTTGATGCAATTGTTGAAAACCATGATGAGGTCATCCCCTTAAAAGTCATTGAAACGATCCAAGCTCATAAATACGTCTCATCAAATTTTTTGCTGAAATCTCGTGATTTCATTTCTGAGATTTGTCGTTTTAGAGGGCGGGAAAAAAAAGGGAGGGAAGAATTTGTTAATAAATTTCGAAACAGATCGTCCCATGTTTTCAATCGATCCGAGGGGGGTTTCTTTCTCTAGCCAAATCGGGCTGCCCTTCGGAGAGAAAATGGGAAAATGCATAAGCTTTACCGACGTATTTGGATACGTTCGGAATCTTATCGTAGAAGTGTTCTTGTTGAAATTATAGGATGTGAGCATGTCTGGGTCTTCTTTATCATTGCCAAAAAATTGCTTGTTTTGGACAAGATTCAGAGAAAGACCATGCTTGATCTCAAATTTATTCGCGGTGATTTCAGGGATAAAACTTATCGAATCCTCGTAACTCGGTGTGGGTGCTTCGAGCCAATTGCGCCCATACGTACGATTATCGTGCCTCGTAACTATTTGGGAGGATTAATCAGGTTTCTCAGATTAGATGATTCAACAGAAGTTTGTCGAAACTTGTGGTTGTCGAGTCTACGGGCTTGAGAACGTTCTACTGTGCGCATGCACCAAAATAGAATTCAAAAAGAAAATTTAACTAAATTTTTTTTTTGGTTTTTCAAAGATTAAATTCACAATTGATTTTAAACGGACAAGAGATAGACAACATAAACCAATTTAATTGCATACTTCACGGTAACTCTCAAAAGGATATAACTACAGTTGTGAGGGGGTGAGTAGGAATAGGCGCGAAGTTATTTCTCCTTTCGGGTGTAGTATCTAGGAACAAACCTCCTTATACACACTTTATAGTTTTGTTCAACTTTCCGTGGGAGCCGATACGTCGTAAGAGACACAAAAGGCACGTTTTTAAAAAAAATTTTTGTTCGATTTGGGAATACCAACAAGTTCACGGAACTTATTTGATAATACCTCAGTTGGAATATTATATTTTGGTGTTTTAATCCCTAAGTTGTGATATTTTTATTTTTGTTTTTATATGGAAATGTTTTAGATTTTTGATTTCTTTGGTTTTTATATGATAATTATACTAAAAAGAAATGGATAAATTATTTTCTGTACTTTTATATTTTTATAATTAAAAGAAAATAATTCACAGTTTCAAAACGTATTGGTCAAACGTTAAAGATAAATCGGTTGCCTCAGCCTCCCGGGCACGGCGCCAAAAAATTGGTCGGTTTGAGATTACACTAAATATATATATATATAGTTAACAATTAATCTATATATAACAAGTGCGGCGCCAAAAATTGATCCGCTCAGACTATACCTTAAAATACATATAATATAATAAAATATCAAATATATAGTAAGGATAGTCTAAAAGCAGAGTCAATGATACCGAGAAGTAGTATAGAGCTTTCCCGGGTCGTAAATCCCCAACGAGGCTGGAATGGTAAATCGATACGAATGAATTGATGATTTGAATTGAGAAACAAATGATTTTGATTTTTAACTAGATAAACTAAAATTAATTAAAGAAAACTAAAATTATTCTACGGGAAACAAGCAGTGGAAAATGGGAATCTTAAATATACTACGGGGAACAAAAATAGTTATACGGATAAATCCTAAACTACGGGGGCATAAATAATGGCAATGAAAATCCTAAGAAATCTACGGGGAACGTAATTAGGCTAAAAATACTTAACTAAAATAATTAAAACTAATAAACTAAATTAAACATGCAATTATAGACTACCGGGAATTAAATCGCAAGCTAAAACTAAAAATTACAAAAATAAAGTCATAAAATTAATTTTAAAATTTAAATAAATTAAAAATATTCTAACTTAAAAGAAAATGTAAAAAATTTCAAAATCGGAGTTAAAAAGCGAACAAAACGGTAAGAAACGAAAAAGTCGAACTCGTAAACGAGCCCGGAACTGAAATTTGGGCAAAAATCACCCTACACAAGTTTTAATAATTTTCCTACAAACTATTTGATTAAAGAAAATTTTCTAAAAAAGAAAAATAATTTTTTGTTAATTTTTGTATTTTTTATGATTTTTTAAATATTAAATACTAATTAAAACAAAGAAAATAAAAAATAAAAGTCTAAAAATTCTAAAAAAAATCAGATTAAATAAAGAAAAAGTTAACAAAACTAAAAATGTAAAAATGCCCAAAAGTTACTGTAGCAATTAAAAGTAATTAAACTAATTAAAACTAAACCTAAATTAATTAATTAAATTAAATTAAACTAACTAAAGCTAACTGTTGTTAAAACTAAAGGACTAACAGTGAAAGGACAAAAGGACAAACGGGGTAACAGGCTAACTAACCACAAGGACTAACAAAGGTAACCACAAAAGACGAAATTACACAAATGGTCCCTGAGGTGGACCCCGATTGCAAATCAAGTCCTAAGTGCTTATTATCAAAAAGTCAAAACAGGAAAGTTGTAAAGGGGCTTAATGGCAACATTTTTCCTAAAAGCACTAAGTGCTGAAATTAACTAAATAAGCCAGAAAATTAAGCTGTTTATGACAGCAGACTTAATGAGCTTATTTGCTTATTTTTCTTTGTTTTGGGATATAAGCTAACAAATTAAGCTACAACTATGGGGACAGATAAATAGGGAGAGGGGAGTCCTAAAATAAGCTAAGTTATCTAGAATAAGCCCTAAAATAAGCTGAAATTTGAATAAGCTATTTTGGCAGTTTTGAGAAAAAGGCAGAAAAAGAGACTTTTTAAGCTTAAATTAAACTAAGCTAAACATGGAATTAAGCTAAACTATTTTGGGGAATTAAAAAGGGGCCTAAGGGCTTAATTAATCTACAAAAGCCTAGACTACTTGTTAAGCTAAATTGCAAGAAAAATGGGGCTGAAAACTGCTTTTTGCACCAGGGGAAAAAAGAGCAGTCCTGAGGGGCTTATTTGGGCTTATGAAAATAAGCCCAAAAAGGGGTTTTACCCAATGCCAATCCCAGACAGATGTAGAGGGGTGGTCACTTGGCTTATTGCCAGAAATTGAGGGTTTAAAAAGCACTATAAGCTGCTGATCTTGCAGCTTAAAATTGAGGGTTTCTTAAAAAAATGCAAAGTACACTTTGACTCATACTTGGTCAAACCAAAGGGACAGCAACAAGGGGAGTCTTATTTGGCTAGAAACACTTGAATAAGCATAAACAAAGTGTGCTTAAGCTGCATAAGCAGCTTAAGTGGTTTAGCTTGAGTTAGCTTATTAAAGTTTTGACAGAATATAAAAAACACTTAAAAATTGATTTTAAAACTAAAAATGGTGGTTTAAGTGGTTTGATTACCCCTACACACTCAGCCAAAGTTGGCTGAGTGAGCTTGACCCATGCAAAACCCCATATGACCCATTTTGGGTCAAAACCAAACACCCCCTTATTTTATGAAAAACGATTTTTTACTGAATTTTAGTCAAGGGAAGGCTGAGAAGGGTGTTTATAAGCAATGTTTAATCATCTTGACACATTCTTATACAAGTTTAACAGGATTAAACTACTTAATTTATATTTCAAATTTTTGACAAATGCAATTTCACAAGAACACTTGACTTTTATTAAAACTGGAAATAATATAACATAAACTTTAAATAAGCTTAATACAATAATTTTAAAGCAGACTTAGGTAAATTTTAAACTAAGAAAAAGTAAAAACAAAATAAAAAATGGTGTATTGGTTCGGCTTGCTCTCTCTTCCTTTTATAGCAGCTAAAAGGACTTGGGATGAGTTTGTTGTGAGAGCACAATGCTTCC